>JBBMKF010427002.1:0-13745 GCA_037834155.1 Curcuma caesia
GTTCCCTGTGGTGGGGGCGCTGCCGCTGCTGGGGCGGTTGCCGCACGTGGCGCTGACGCGCATGGCGGAGCGGTACGGCCCCGTGATGAGGCTCCGGCTGGGGAGCTCGGATGTTGTCGTGGCGTCGTCGCCGGAGGCCGCGCGGGTGTTCTTAAAGACGCTGGACGCGGTCTTCGCCGACAGGCCGCTCGACGCCGCGCCGATCCGGCTGGCGTACGAAGGCCAGGACATGGCGTTCGCGCCATACGGTCCCAAATGGAAGCTCCTGCGCAAGCTCTGCAACCTCCACATGCTCGGCGCCGGCGCGCTCAACGCTTGGGGACAGGTGCGTATATATGTAGACCAGTGCCATGAATGCGATTTTAATTTGCGCCGACGTACGCCGGAGTTTTCGAGCGTCTTTTTCACTCTGTGACAGTACCGGCGGGAGGAGGTGGGGCGGATGCTGCAGGGTATGCTGTCGGCGGCCAGCGAGGGGAAGCCCGTGGCGGTGGCGGCCTCGCTGATATACACGATGGCGAACATGATCGGGCGGGTGATCCTGAGCCGGCGAGTGTTCGAGGAGCAAGGGACGGCGTCAAGCGAGTTCAAAGACATGGTGGTGGAGCTGATGACGCTGGCGGGGCAGTTCAACATCGGCGACTTCATCCCGGCGGTGGCGTGGCTGGACCTGCAGGGGCTCGAGGGGACGATGCGCCGGGTGCACAAGCGGTTCGACGCGGTGCTGGAGCGGATGGTGGAGGAGCACGCGGCAACAAGGAAGGAGCGCGGGGGAAGGCCGGACTTGCTCGACGTCCTCATGGAGAGGCAATCGGCGGCGCCGGAGCCGGCGAAGGAGGAGAAGCTGACGCCGAACAACATCAAGGCTCTTCTTCTGGTAAGACAAAAATGGCCTTTTTACTAATTGATCACGTGCTGAATCAAACTCCTTTCATTTAACACTTGTTTTATTGCTAACACCTCAGTCAACAAATACATATTACTAAGAGAACTCAAACTCGAAACCTCAAACAATACATGTCTCTATGCTTACCACTTGTGATAAAACACTTCAACATGGAGACGTGTGTTGCTTGAGATTTCAGATTCGAGTCCTCCTAGTAACATGTATTTATTGACTGAGGTGTTGTGCGATTCAAGTCTTAGCAATATGTATTTATTGACTGAAGTGCTGTTTCAGCAGTAAGCTCTTATTAATATAGTGGTACCGTGTCTCTAAAAAATTCTTTATGGTGTTTTTTAATATGGGACCGTTTCACTACTGAAAAAGTTAATTAATAATGTTTTTTTTTCTATTTGCAGAACAGGAAAAAAGCTAAATAATACTGCTTTTTTACCATTTTAAAATCATTAAAAATATTGATAATATAAATATTTTTTTAAATCTTTAAAATATAAACGAGGTATGCTCTTTTGATAATATAAATAAAAAAAATCTTTTAAATTTTATATATTTTTAATTATTTTATCAGAATCTGTTCACTGCCGGCACCGACACCTCCACTGGAACAATAGAATGGGCGATGGCGGAGATGCTGCTGAACCCGACCATCCTCCGACGAGCCCAGGCCGAGATGGACGAGGTCGTGGGGCGGAACCGGCGGCTCGAAGAATCCGACATCCCGAATCTCCCCTACCTCCAAGCGATTTGCAAAGAGTCGTTCCGGAAGCACCCGTCGACGCCGCTCAACCTCCCTCGCCTCTCCACCCAAGCCTGCGAGGTCGGCGGCTACTACATCCCGCCGAACACGAAGCTCTTGGTCAACATCTGGGCCATCGGCCGGAGCCCCGAGGTGTGGGCGAGCCCGTTGGAGTTCGACCCCGGCCGGTTCATGCCCGGAGGGCCGGGCGCCAAGGTCGACCCCACCGGCAACGACTTCGAGCTGATACCCTTCGGCGCCGGGCGTCGGATCTGCGCCGGCGTTCGCATGGGGGTGGTGCTGGTGCAGTACATGCTGGGGTCGCTCATTCATGCCTTCGACTGGGAGCTGCTGGAGGGGAGGGCAAACATGGACATGGGCGAGACGTTTGGGATCGCTTTGCAGAAGACTGTGCCGGTGGTTGCTGTTGCCAAACCTCGACTGGCGATCAGTGTGTACGAACCCTAACTCCTATTTAGTTAGGAGGGAGGATAATAAAAGAACGGTGGATTCTCTATCATGCTCTTTATTTATCTATTATTAAATAATGGACTGAAGAATTTAAAATTTTATATGGAATATTAAATTCCGAAATTGATTACGACGAAATATAATTATTAAAATAGATAAAGTCATCTCCGAAGCTATGATCCCGCGGTAGGATATCCAGGTTGTCACACAGACACCCGCGGTTCGATCTCCAGTTACGAAATTTTCCTTCAAACATGGATCCTAATCAAAGGATGTTAGGCATCTGGGTTAGCCGCTACGTGCGCTTTCCGATTTACCCTGGTGGGCGGTGAGAAACTTTCGTCGACTAACTATGATTATCATTTTTTTTAAATGGATAAAGTTAAATTTCGAATCCTCCTCCGTCATGATCAACTATAGTTTTTTGATTTACCGCCTGATAGATAGTTGTGGCACTGACCGTATGAAACCGTTGGAGTGGCGGATTCTATTTTTTTTATTAAAATATATTAGAATATATTTTTTATATTTTTAAATTAATTAAAAAAATATTATATATATTTATTTACATTAATTTTAATTATATATATATATATATATATATATATTATATTATATATTCATGTTTACAAAAATACGCCACAAGAAAAAGAAGAAAGATTAAAAGTTCAATCAAACAACTCTAAATTTATTTTAGGAAATATGTATAAAAATGTTTATCTTGTTGACTGTAAATTATTTATTATAGTGTATATTTACTTTTTCGGCATTTCAGCCATCCATTCAAATCTGTGGAATTCCTAAAAGACTAAGTGTAATTTTATTTTATTTTAAAAAATACATTGAATTTTAAAAATATCCTTACTTGGTTTAGGTTGACCGATTCGTAAAGTAGCGGCTGGTTCTGCTTAAGCGTCGACGTGGCGCGTTCCATCGCCGTCAGACAAGGTGTTCGAAGACGGGAACGGACGGCATCGAACGATTGATGGCTGCTCCGCGTATCCATGGCACGTGATGCGCACGTGAGGGGTAGTGGTAATTTATGTAATTTAATGTTTAAGACGAGCCTTCTTTTGTAACGATGTCGCACTTGGGAGCTAAGAAAAGTAGTCGCGCTCCTTGACGCCGTGCCGTCGTCGTCGAGAAGGAAGGAGAGTAGGCGGAGGAGGGTTACGGTGGCGGAGCAAGCGATCGGAACACGATGAAGAACATATTCAAGATCAAGCGGCACCCTCACCGATCCAACGAGATCCCCTCCCCCTCTTCGGTGGCTCAGTCGCCGGCGCCGTCGCCCACCGCTGCGGCCACCCCTTCGTGCGCGGCAGACCACAGGGCCGCTTCTTCCGGTGCGTCTCCGACGATACCATCCCCGGCCGAGCCCCCGCGGGCAACTGCCCCACCCGGGGAGGACCGTCAGGACTACTTCTCGTCGGAGGAGGAGTTCCAGGTGCAGATGGCGCTCGCGATCAGCGCTTCGAATTCGGAGTTCGGGGGCGATTTGGACGGCGATCAGATCCGAGCGGCGAAGCTGCTGAGTTTGGGGAGGGACCGGATCAACCAGGATCGGGAGGAGGGGACCGTCGAGTCGCTGTCACGGAGCTATTGGGTGAGTTATCCTCTTGATCCTGATTGAAGAAATTGAAGCCGATTTTTGGGTTTTTTGCCAGTCAATTTTTTTTGCAATAACTGAGAATTAAGAGTGAAGTTAGACCTTGTTTTTGGGTGGAACTTAGGTTCATCATTCTAGTTTGAGTAAAGTTCTAACTCCTACTTGTTGTTCATATTTGTTTTTATCAGAAGGTACTTAGGTAGTCGGTATTGGGTTTTCTGCTATTGCAAGGGCGTGGACACTCTTGTTTATTGAATCACTTCAAATTTCTCTCTATTAGTTTGCCTTTTAGGGTATTGATGGGTTCTGTGTGCAGGATTACAATGTACTCGACTATGATGAGAAAGTTGTGGATGGGTTCTATGACATTTTTGGTCTCTCTGGCAATTCTGCAAGTCAGAGAAGGATGCCATCATTAACTGAACTCCAAACAAGAATCGGGGATCTAGGTTTTGAAGTCATCGTTGTCAACCGTGCAATTGACCCTGCATTAGTAGAGTTGGAGCAAGTGGCGCAGTGCATTTTGTTAGGATGCCCTACTACTGAAACTGGAGTGCTGGTTCAGAGAGTATCTGAATTGGTCATGGATCATATGGGTGGTCCTGTTAGAGATGCAAATGACATGCTAACAAAGTGGATGGAAAAAAGTACAGAACTACGAACCACACTTCAGACGAGTTTGCTACCAATTGGCTGCATAAGAGTAGGGTTATCCCGGCACCGTGCTCTACTCTTCAAGGTTTGTTCATCTGTTTTTCATGTATAGTTTGCTTTTGCAACTTCAATATGTCACTTGTGAAATTTATTGCTATTTCATTGGACTTGGTATATATTTTTGATAGTACTTATAACCCTATTTATTTATTCATACTATTTTGTTGTTGCTACATGATAATCCAGGTTCTTGCGGATAATATTGGCATTCCTTGCAAGCTCGTAAAAGGGAGTCATTACACAGGCATGGACGATGATGCTATTAACATAATAAAGTTGGATGAAAGGTTTGCGCTTCCATATTCTTCCTCTTGGTGTTGCATTGATTTTTTGTACGCTAACATTACCTTCGTGACAATGTGGAATCATTTTCTATCAGATTTTATTCCTTGAATGAATTTCATATGTAAAATAGCTGTAGTGGCCTATATAATCTGACAATACCTGAAATTGTTGTATGGGTGGTGATTTTTTCTACAATATAAAATGGTCATAATGAACTTGAAACACTTACATATAACCTTTGGCAACATGATTTGCTTAAGAAACTAAACATGCGGTAAAACAACTTTGTATAAATTCACTGACAACCAACAACTGATTTCATCTAGAAAAAGGTATCACGTTTTATCAGAATGTATAGAAGTTATCTCATTTGCCAGAGCTTGACTCATAAGAACAAGAGATAATAGGAAGTGGGGATACAAAGGCAGAGTACCAGCAAAAAAATCAGTATATCAAGCAAAATTAGCAATGAGATGCAGATGATTGCTGAGTGGCTTTGCAAAGAGCAGGAAGGTGGAGATCTGTAGGTTCTAGGAACATGATTTGATACCCAAGAAGTAGATGATTGATTCCAAAAGTTATTGCCAAAACTATTAATAAAGGTTATTCTAGGTTGTCTAAAGTATACTGGTAGAAGAAGCATATCATTAGTGGGTGCTGGATTATCTAAGAAAGATATGCTATCTACAGACAGGCTCAATGTGAGAGTGTCTCTTGAGTTGGACTAGGAGAGTTTGGTACACTGAGAGGACTGAAAATGTTAGCAAAATGGAAAGTGGGCAGAAGCTGTAGCGAATAAGCCAATAGCCTTTTGAGAATGGGTAACCAAGAAAATATACTAAGAGATTGGCCTACTTACTTACCACTTCTTTGTGATATTTGATGAACAAAATATGCACACCCAAAAATATGCAGCGGTAGAGAGTAGTGAAAGCATTTTGATCATACAAAATGGAAGAAGGCTTGCAGTTTTTAGTTATGATTACATCCTCCCAATATTGTAATGGCACATCAATATGGTATGTGCTATCCAAAGTAAATGTTGTTTTTTGAAACATTGAACAAGATCAATTTGTCGTATGTTTTAGGATCAAGATTACTTATATGCTTGCACCATGAGTAGACATATAGGGAGTAAAACGAAAAAAGGAAATGTTCACATGCAATGCCTCTTTGGAGAATTTTAAGATATGCTAATTATTTAAATGTTCAAAGGCCAATTTGTAGCAGGTTATTGGATCACGATCGCTGATATATTTATACCAGGAGTAGACATACAAACATGAAAACAAAAGGAAATATATTTGTCTCTTTGGAAAATTCTAACAAAAGCATTTAACAGAGGTATAGATCAAAACACAAGGAGGAAAAGATGGAAAATCATAGATCTATCTAACCAATACAACCATATATTAAATATTATTCTTTTGGTCAGAAACAACCCACTGCAGTGGGTATTTATTATCATTCTTGAATTTTTGTAATTGAAGTTTAGAAAGTCTTTAGACTCCAATTTTAAAGTGACATGATTATGACCCCAAATTTCTTATTCACCTAAAGAAATTGCTGTATTGACTTGATTGTTGGCTCTGCCAGGGTAGGAAAATGCAGCTGCTTCTTGTTGGCTACATAGACATGGCTGTCAACATGGCTTATAATCCATTAAAATTCACATTACAGTTTTTATTTCAATGCTAATCTCTATGGTTCTGTATTAGGGAATTTTTGGTTGATCTTATGGCTGCTCCTGGCACTCTAATCCCAGCTGATGTACTCAGTCTAAAAGATACTTCTTCCAAACCAAGCATAAACAAGAGAATGAGCTCTTGGGCAAGCAGACTGGAGGATGATTTTTTCAACAATGAACTGTTGCACCTTGATGGTAAAATTGGCAATCCAGTTTCTTCCTTGGATCATAATAAAACTGTTGATAAGAGAACAATATACGAAAGTCCAATTGCAATATCTTCAGTTCTAAGTGATCGTAATGGCGAATCATCTACAAGTAGTGGAAGTAATTCTAGGGGAAATACGACTTTATCTATACAAAATGGATCTGATCAATCTACATCTACCAGTGTAACAACGTCAAAGCAGAAGGGAATTGTTGTTGCTGCTTCCATGGATGGAAATAATTTAGGCAAAGCAAAGGTGAACTCTAATTTTAATCCACAAGATGCTGCTGATGTAACAAACCTTTTTGCTGATCTGAACCCATTCCGAGAAACTGTAGTTGCAAAAGCAGCTCCACTTCCCAAAGTTGCTGGTGGTGCAAATATGGGATACCAGAGGCACAGGGAAAATATTGCTAGCGGACCTGGAAGATCCCAAGTTCCATTGGTTTGGAAAGGCCGGTCTGCTTGTAATGAGATTCCTAATACAAAGCAGAACAATTTGGTCGAGTCAAATCCACAAAGGAACTTCACACCAAACGCTTCATCTTCTAAAATGCCCAGCTCTGCTGCAAAAGCATATTCTGGAGTTTCAACTAATGTTGCAGGTTCTTCTGCCATTTCAAACTCTGCTGTAGTTATTTCTGAAAACCAAACTCGTAGACCTTCTATAAATATGGGTTATCATTTGTCAGAATATGGTCAGACCAATAATGTTTCAGAAAATAATATGCACCATAAATTGGACAGGAGCCGTGATGTTCAAGCAGATAAAGCACACATCTCAGTTTCATCATCAGAAGCAAAGTATTTATTTAATGACCATGGGGGCAAAATGGTTTCGGATAACAGCCAGTTAAATGTACTGCAGAAACAAGGGGAAAATGTTGACATCAAACATGATCAGCAAAATCATGATAGACCCACAGAAATAAGTGTGAACACTGTTCATCAAGAATCTTCAAGTTCCTCCCAAGTAACTCCTAGTATTTATGAAGAATCTTCAAATTGTTCACAAGTCAGGCCAAGTAAGGTTGACCCTGTGCTAGATGATGTGGCTAATTGGGAAATCCGCTGGGAGGAACTAGTAATTGGAGAGAGGATTGGACTAGGTACTAGCAGAAATTATGTTTAAATTTGTGCTTATTCATAATTTTATAAAAGGCTATTTTTTTCTTGGCATCATAGTCACCTTATGGAAGTTACCTTGTGTTGCATTTAATAGATTCTCTATTAATATATTACTAATTGATCGGAGTTCCTTCCATCCCAACTTAGTTATCAGACTCCAAGATATTGTATCTTATGTTTCTATGTATCTTTTCCTTCTTACCTCTGATTTCATATTATTTATTTTGGCTGTGCGAGATGTTGCTTCTTTTGTTAACTCAAATTCCTATTCATATTTTATATTGAGTACATTGATAAATCTCTCGATTTTACCTATTGCTAGGTTCTTATGGAGAAGTGTATCGTGCTGATTGGAATGGAGAGGTAAGTTGTCTTTTCAGTAGCATCATCATATTAAGAACCATGTGGCATATTATGCGTATGTTTCCTTGTATATTTCCATTTGCCATATATTTTTATTGAATTTCAAGATTTCTGTGGTCGGTTATGCAGTCATTTTAATGTTTGTTTCTGGTTTATATGATTGATGATGGTGTATAATCAACAAATTTTGTCTGGTGCTGGTGTGACCTGGCATCTTTTCTACCAGGTTTAGCTGTAGATGTAGTACTGCTTTATGAGAATGTTGCACTGACAATAAGGGAGTTTAAAAATGCAGAACAACTTAGGTTCATTGTCAATCCAGATTTACACACACACACACACACACAAAACGATGTTTATCTCAAAGAATACAAATAGATTTAAGCTATGATCAGTTTGTCTTCTGTATTACGAAATGACTTATAACCTGGCCTTAGTCCAGCAATGCATTTGCTTGAACTCCAATAATATCACTATATTACATTTATGAAAAAAATTGAAGTATATTAAAAGATGCATGTATGAATAATAATTTTAATCAAATGTATAAATTAGCAGCATATTCATGTCTTGTTCTTTTCTATTCTTTATCTTTATCTATTTTAAGATGTCAACAAAACTATACAAATGTTTGATTATTGTTTCATTGATTTTGATGAGAGAATAAACAAGAGGAATTTGCTTTAAAAATTCAAAACATGTTTTATCCGTTTCCTGCAGTGGAAATATTCCTTTTGATACTTTCTATAGAAGCGACCTCAAATTTCATAGTAGGAGTATACCTATATTAATTTCTTATTTAAAAAAAAATAAAGTCAGATTGCAAAACTTCATTGCTGTTTGGATTTCTTGTTGAAATTTTATCAATTAATTTTGGTGAACCTTTTCATATAAGTTTAAAAAAAAACTGCACCATCTAGTGGGCTATTGTGAAAGAGTTAATCGAGGTTTTGGATAGTAAATTGTAATGCAAACAAGAAAACATATTGGTATCAAAATTGTATCTTTATCCTTCTATTGTGCTGCGTTAAATTGACTGTCATAGAAAATATTGCTATGCTTTGGCTCTGATAGTATTGTTTTAAGTTGCAAACTGCAACTGCACAAGTAGCTTTGGGCAAATTGAGGGGCCAAGTGTGAATTATTAATTTTAACTTGCTTGTGTTTGTACTTTGATCCAGGAAGTAGCTGTGAAAAAGTTCCTGGATCAGGACTTTTATGGGGATGCGTTAGATGAATTCCGCAGTGAGGTATATAGAGGTTATTTACATATGTGATTGTTTTCACTATCTATTGTTTTTTTTACCCTAAATTTGATACCAGTACTTGTAGTAATTGGTTTTGTATTTGTCTAGGTTCGTATAATGCGCAGGTTGCGCCATCCAAATGTTGTTCTTTTTATGGGTGCTGTAACTCGGCCTCCTAATCTATCTATTGTTTCTGAGTTTCTTACAAGGTTTGATATATTGGTCCTTTCTTTTTAATGTTTGGCAGGAAATTGTCCTTATTACATATGTCTAAAATAATTCAACAATTAAAGTAGTTTTAATGGCCAAGGAATTTACTACTCATAGCCAATTTAAGATTGTATTCTCTTTTTCATTCTTGACTGGAAAACACATTGAAGAATTCTATTGATTAATATGGTACAAGCTGGTTATTATTAAACAAGGTGTAAGGAGTTGGATTGCATACTGATGGATGATGAATCTATATTAGCCAACTGGGCTCACTGATTGAATTTGTTCATATTCAACTCGATTTATTTTACATGCTCATGTATTTATGTTTTAAAATCAATATTTATCTTCCTTTGTTCATACAATAACTAGACTGGTGGAATTGAAATTTCAGAGGAAGCTTGTACAGGATGCTTCATCGCCCTAATTGTCAAATTGATGAGAAGCGCAGGATAAAGATGGCTCTTGATGTGGTATGAGTACTGAATGTTTGTATCTCAATCTTTTTGTTTGCATCTTCTTGGATGCTTCTCTGATAGTTTTTGTCTCAGGCTAAGGGAATGAATTGCTTGCACACGAGTATACCTACCATCGTCCACCGTGATCTTAAATCACCCAATCTATTGGTGGACAAGAATTGGACTGTTAAGGTATATCAATCTTCAAAACACTGAATTGTTGGTTGTCGTCAGTTAATCCAGTTGTGGCTTGCGTAAGTTAACTAGCTAGAATGCTCTGCCCAACAAAGCTAAAATAGTATATTCCCATTGCAAGTTATTATCAACTTTAGCTGACACAAGGTGCTATGGTATTATTACTCTTATTTTCTGCTCTTTGTATCCATTCAGTACACACTGGCTTTTATCACTCATACTATTTTGTACATCATTATGTTTCACTTATCCACTAAGCATGATACAAAATTCAAAATGACATGGCTGATTGAGTACCATTAAACAATATACAGTTTTAAGTACCGCGGTTGATGAATAATTTTTCATTTATATTGCAATGCTTGTGAGAGTTAAGCCCATATAGTGTTAATTCATCCAATTTGAATTTTCAGGTGTGTGATTTTGGCCTGTCACGCTTGAAGCATAGCACATTTCTATCTTCAAAATCTACAGCTGGAACAGTACGTGGTTATTATTTTTGATGCTTTATTCATGGCTTCTAAAGTTTTGAATTCATCGGAAGCACTTTTGTTGTTAGCATAAGAATAGAATATAATGAATTTGTGTAAAAGGGTACAATTTGTCTGCATTCCACATACTGTCAATTAACTTCTGTAGAAACTTATTATTAATCTTTCTTGTTTCAGTTTCCTTTCTAATTTTTGTCTCTTCAATTTGATAGCCGGAGTGGATGGCGCCCGAGGTGCTGCGCAATGAAAAATCCAATGAAAAGTGAGCCTTTTCTAATCCCATCATTACTTAATCATTTTTTAAATACAGTTTGCAGCTTTAATCAATTCTATTACAATGTGCGTTTTAGAAATCATTCTGTAAACGCTATAGCTTTCTCCTATGTTACACACTTGTGCCACTAATTAGTTGTCATTCTGCTTTTGAACTCCAAGCCTAGCTCAAACCGACATTAATTCTACCTGAACTTGAGTCTTAAAACATAGTTATATGATCCAGATTCTTAATTTTGAAAAGTTTATGGGGATTTAGGCAGTAAGCAATTCTACATGCTATCGATAGAATATTCACACCCAAGATTTTAGTAGGGGCGGGCCTTTGAATCCCTTCCGTGCCATGAAGAGGATGAGAGCGACATGAATTTATGATGAGAATGCTAATACATTTTTTTTTTATTGCTCGTTTGGCATTTAGATTACTTAAATGTATACCTTTTTCGTAGTATGGCTTAATTTTGGTGTATCAGGTGCATATCAGATAATCTATGGTTCTTGCTTTTATTTTTGCAAATTTGCGTTTTCTACAGATGTGATGTATATAGTTTTGGAGTGATCCTGTGGGAACTTGCGACCCTGAGGATGCCGTGGAGTGGAATGAACCCAATGCAAGTGGTTGGGGCCGTTGGATTCCAGAATCGGCGGCTTGACATCCCAAAAGAAGTCGATCCTCTGGTTGCAAGGATCATATGGGAATGCTGGCAAACGTAAGCATTAACACTTAAATTGAACATGATTTTGCTAGCATAGTCAACATTACGAGTAAACACAATGGCTGGATGTTGATGCCAGTTCCTCTGTTCCATGTACCTTATCCATTTCGATATATAACTGCTCTATCCAAATAGTTTCTCTTGGCAGGGACCAAATGAATCCCTGCTATTATCATATAGTCTAGAAACAGTTTTCTAAATTTTTGTCTGAATGACTTATCGTACCAGGGATCCAAGCTTGCGCCCCTCGTTTGCGCAACTGACAACCGCGCTCGAGTCCTTACAGCGGCTGGTCATTCCCTCGCAACAGGAGTCAGAAACCCCTCTAGCACCCCAAGAGATCTCAGTGAACTCAACCCCCTAAGTATTTGCAGTGTACATAAGCATATACACCTCCATGGATTCTGCCATTTATGCAGTGTTTTTTTTTTCTTCATGGCAGTGATTGTTTGTAAAGTGCTTGATCATGTCGATAGCATCACAAAATCGAAAACTTGAAAGGGAGTTGATATATATCTATGTATTTGGTTTTCTCGCTCTCTTTTTGTTTTGTTTGCCGGCCGAAATTGGCCAGCTTAATCGGATACCCTGTAGGAGAGGTAAGAACATTTGTTACTAAACTGCATCTCTGTTGTTGAAGCATTGTACGAGAAATGTATATGTTGTTCTATGATGACTTTGTAACTTGACTACTACTTGATTCTTTCGTGTCGCTTGCTCTGGTGTATCGGTTCAACTTTCGGGCTGTGTTTATTCGAGAACAAGTGAAGGCTTCATTCTTAGCTTTGTTATTGTTGCCATCGAGCTCAGCATTGCCCGAGTTTGCGACGGTCTCTGTCTCATAGATCAAGAAGATGATCACAAATAAGGTGATTCGAGCCGAAGTCAACAGCAGAAGAGGTAGAGAATGGTGAGTGCCACTCGACTTCTTGTCCCACCTTTCATTCTTAGCTTGTCTATTGTTATGGTCGACAAAAGGCTGGATTACTTGAATTGCTCTTTCTTTTCCCTCTGAACAGTGATTTCTTCCGAAGTAAATAAGCATGTTTACTGTCCTCTCTCGGAAGAATCAAATATACTATAAATAAATAAACTAGTTTTATTGTCAAATTGCATTTGTTTCCGGTATTTAAGAATGTTTATCGAGCGTGCTTTCATGGGGAAATTGTGTCCATTAGGCTAATCATTTAGGTTGGAATAGAGGGGTAAATGAGTCAAGTCACTCACGAGTTATTCAGATATCGTTAGTAAAAGATAGAATCCATTACTCCAGCGATTCTACATAATCGGTCCCACAATCATTTGTAAGGATGTAAATCGGGAAGCTACAGTTGGTTACGATGGAGGAGGATATTCTTCGTCAAAGTTCAACCCTTGTCCACTTCAGCAATTCTATTCCGTCGTAACCAATTCAATCATGCCTTAGGGGCAATTGTTTGATCTTGATTCAAAATAAACTCGTTTGATTAAGTTAACGAGTCAAACTTGAGCTTGATTTTGAATTCTAAAATATTATTTAGCCAAATTCGAATTTAGTAATATTTGATTTGTGAATTCGCGACGTATTCTTTTAGTAACTTACAAACATGTTTGTTAAAAATTTTATTTATTTGATTATATATATAATTAAATATCACATAAATTATAAATATTATAGGTTAACAAGTTGAGTTTAATTTTAAAAAAATTTATTTTTGAATCGAGCTTAAATCGTTCATGAATTATTAAATTTTATTATGAATTAAATTTAAATTTAAAAATTAAAATTTGAATCGAACTTAAACCCGAACTCGAATTTAGAAAAAAATCAACTGAGCCAAACTAGAACCTCTTAGCTTAGTTGAGTTCGATCACATCCCTTAAGTTCGAAGAAGATATACACAAATGTCTCCATTACTTCTAAAGTCAAAACCTGGTTGACCACTCAACGCCTTAAAAGTCAAAAGCTCCTTCAAAGCTAAGAACTAGTGGATTCTTCAAAACGGTGCCGGCGATGATCCCTCCTCCGACTTCATCTCCGACCTTTTGGCCGGAAGGTCCACCGACC
>JBBMKF010427217.1:0-13744 GCA_037834155.1 Curcuma caesia
AATCTTTCAAGACTAACTAGTCTGTATATATGTTTTAAAATTAAAATAAAATTGCATAGTTACAAGCAAGTTCAACACGTTAACCATTCCTAAAGCGGTTTACTTTCAGTTTTATCCAAGTTGATACATACACGTTAACCATTCCTAAAAAGGAAAAGAAGATGAGTGTATATATTCTTTGCAAAAGTTATACTCATCCTTATGTTGCATTTTGCCACAAAAATATAATTAGAATCGCATCAGACAACCCTAAATTATCCAAGTTCAATCTAAGAACACAATGTATCAGATTCAATATGCACAAAAACAAACTAGAGAGCACATATTTACAGATAATGAAAGAAAGACAAACCAAACAAAATAGACTATGATTTCTCAGTTAAAAACAAAGAAAAAAGTATACAAGGTTTAATATTGTGTTGATATTATCAATAGATAGCATCAGAGCTTGAAACCAAACCCAGGGAAGTGAACCAGTATGGCACAGTTAAAACCTAGCTTAATATTATTCACAAGATCCATTAAAATTATGAGAACATGTAGATAAAAAATTGTTGCATTTAACACTTAAAATTTTTAAAATAAATAATTTTAGGAAGCTATTATAGAACATAGATAGCAGACTATTGGACAATTATATGAATTGTATGTTTATAGAGCATCATATGCAGACAAACCTTACCGCTAAGGCATGATGACATTCTAAAACATAATAAATCCACAAAAACTTAGCGTAGTCATATCAAACCTGAAGGTCACCAATAGCTTGATCCGCAGCATCCTCCCAATTTGGAAATTGTTCAAACAAATACTCGATTAACATGCCAAACTGCAAAAGAATAAAGTAAATTTATTCAACAGTAATTTACATGAGGCAAAATAAAATTACGAATAAGTATATAGTAGTTTAATTAATGAGTAATTAAAATATAAAACTAACAAAAGTACATGGCATCCCTGATAGAACAACAATAGTCAACAAATAAAAGGAAGCGTCATATGCAGAATCCACCTTTTTCAAAGCTTATATAGACATACAATGCATCACAAGTCAAGGTACCACCATAACAGTTCTAGTTAAATTGACGTAATGGGAATCACATTCCCAAGTAACACGAAACTATGGCTCTCACTAAAATAATGGCATTAAACTTACACCCTTTTCTGCATTATATTAATATAGTAGAACTTAATATGGAATATATCCTATATTAATATAATATAGCAGATAGCCATAGGTAATACTAAGCGTGCAACTTTAGAAGTGATATATCAATTGCATTTAGTTACTAGGTGGAAAGCATAATAAAACAAAATGCAAAGGGAATTTTACAAGGATGATTTGTATAAGGGCTGCAGAAGAGAAAAGGGAACCTATAGAGGTAGTAGTGGTGCCAATCCTTACTACAAGGGAGGGGAGGAGAACAGGAGCTTATATGGTGGATTAGTGGACAAATAAATACTGTTTACCATTTATATTATCTTTTTTAACTTATCGAGCATAGTCACATTCCAAACTAGGATATCAAGCAGGGGAATATCTCAAATTTACATGTTAAAAATTCCATATCTACATGTATGTCTGTGATTGTAGTTCATAGCTTTATTCTGTCCGTAAAAGAACTGTTTCTCTTAAAAGTTCAAAAGCAATTTGCCACAGGTTGCTTTACAAAGCATGGTCGATCAGGCCCCTTTATGTATGGTGAGATACTTTTCTAAACGAAAATATAGCAAAAGCCAGCAATTTGCAAGAACTGCACCAATGTATAAATTGATCACCAGATACCAAAGACAAAGACAGGATATAGAGAACTAGGTATCTAGCTTAAGTCAGAATATAGGACAGATAATACACAAATGTTCTGTGGGGAGTAACTAATCTCAGTATATTAGACTAATAGTATAAAATATTTGACTTGTAAAGGAAATATGAAATAAAATAACAACATGATCAATTCTTCAATAACCTAATTTAGGAAGACCCTTACAAAAACGACAAAAAGAACCATGAATGTTACCTGTGTACCCCAATCACCAACATGATTCCTTCTAAGGACTTCCACGTTTGAAAACTCCAACATGCGAGCTAAAGTGTCACCATTAATGGTGGATCTTAAGTGACCAACATGCATTTCCTTTGCAATATTAGGTGATGAGAAGTCAACCACTGCCCGTCTAACAGGAAGTACTGGTGCCCATTGCCCGATGCCATTTACCAACATGTTTTGGATATGCTGTGTCGTAAAATTTCTGATTAACAAATAGAAGAAAGAAAGATATGAATCAGGAAACAGATCGATGTTTCTTTACCTTAGATATCCACTTGTTTGACAATTCTATATTTACAAATCCAGGTCCAGCGACAGAGGTAGATTCAATCATCTCAGATTCAGGAAGATTTTTGGCAATTGCCTGTATAAAATGTCATATCAATATCATTTCAGAGAAAAAATGATATAAAGCACCATGAATATCAGAATAAAGTAATATGGCACATTATGGCACCCATTTGGCTGTGAATTTTTGACTTTGCAAACATTATGTAGGAGCCGATGCTAATGGGAATTATAAGGTACCTGGCCAATGGAATTGGGATTCTTGAACTGGGTTGCTTTCCCCTTCAATTGTGACCAAATTACCATTGCATTGTTGCTACATCAATGTTTTTCTAGTCATTTTCATTCACAAAATAAAGAGCAAAATTGTAAAGATGATAACTATAATTATGAAACAATAGACAAATTAACTTTATAGCTCAATGAGAGGAGCATTGCAGTGGTGATAACAATTAAACATTCTTACAACTATAAGAACTCAAAATGCAATAGACTTGCATAGTCAGTTTATCAAGCACACAACAGAGAAACAAAGAGGCTTTGCTGAAATTTGGCTGAAGTGATCTGCTGAAGAAGAATATAGTAAGAATGTTACCATTGATAATCACCGAACTTTCCTTGGCAAGCCGCAACAATGGGCTGAACTTCATCTGGGAATAACGATTCAAGGGATTCTTTCACCAACCTTGAAAGCTGTTGTTTAACGCTTCCAACTCGCTCTATATTCTGTCACAAATGTAACACATTCACTCACAAAAAATTAAAAAAACTCTCTACCACATCAAAAACTTCATGAACTATCAGTGGGTGGTGGAGACAGGGTGACACCTCAAACCCTAATAAATTATGAACATAAAACACTAGCTTCAGGAAAGCATATTTATAAGTTTATTCTACCATCCTAAAGCAATAAAGAGAAGTGGTCAAATCCTAGTATTTCCTAATTATTGATAAAGAAAATTTAAAATTAATTATGGACCATTCTCAGTCTAGAAGATGAGCAAAGATGAGCCATCCGTGAACCTAGAAACGTTTTCAACTCACCTTGCTTGTAGCTGGAACTTCCAAGGGCACAGACATCGGCACGATCTCGTTGCTCATTGCGGAGACAAACACCCTCGCTCTTCTTATCCAATCAAGACTTCTAGAAGTAACACGAAAGTAGCCTGCTTAGTTCCAAAATCCCCAATCCGTAACAAGAACCATAATAATTGCACAAATTTATCACAGTAAAATTCAATCAAGTGTCATAATTACAAAAAGAAGAAGAGAGAGAGGATCTATCAAGGAGACAAAAATCAAGCAATTATTCGAAATGAGAACACAAACGAGCTGAACAAGGGGGTAACAAAATTTTCAAAACACACAATAAAGACTTTGCATCAAATTTACACCAAAACATTCTGCATTGCAGTTCAGCGAAAAGATTATTGATTTCCTAAAAGATAAATACAAATTAAAGGTGAGGCATCAAGAGGAGTGAGGAGGAATACTCACTGAAAGGAAGCGTCGTGATGGTAGCGGTGGGGAGGCGCCGAGAGCAGCAGCGGAAGCGAAAAGTAGCGGCAGGCAAAGGCAACGAATCTACTGCAACACACCCCATGGGCATTCCTGGGCTAGATTAAATATGAACGACGTGCAGCGACTAATTTTAGGATTTCTTACGAATCAAAAAAGAAAAATATAATAAAGAAAGAAACGAAAACGGGTTCTCGTGTCGGGTTTCAATCTATAATTTGATTCAGAAGAAGCTCACAAAAGAAACTAAAGCCTAAGGAAGTGTGTCTACTTCCCAGAGTAACGCATGGCGCAGTTATGGAACCATGTGAAACATTACATTTCTTCCAATCACAGAGAACTGCAAATACACACCTCCACCAACGAGGTGGTGATGGCAGTGTGCGATGACAACGAGTTGGGAGATGCTTCAGGCCATCACGCTATGATGAAAGGAATGGAGGCTATGGCAAAACATCTGAAACAGGTGAAAGCATAGCTGCTAGACTAACTATCAACGGGCTGAGACCGAAAATAGTATAATTGGATAACTTCAACTTCATTAACAACCATTTATGAATCAGAATGAACTAATCCATTGACACAAATTGTTCATGGGCGAAAATTGAGTTATTTGGGTCGTGGAGGATTGAAGGGAAATATGTTAGTTTTCAAATACAAGATATTCTATGGATTTCTATGCATGAGATATCCTCCTAATGCTATTGCCTTCCTCCGCGTGGGTCGAAACTAATAGCTGAGAAGGTAGCAACATCAAATTGGTGTCGTCTGTGGGAAAGATAGGACTAAGACGTTGAGAAATCTAGCAAGATGAGAAAGGGGAACAGGCCAAAATCCTAACTGCATTCGTTGGCGGTGGAGGCAACAAATTGCAATGCAAAATATTTTGGTGTAAATTTGATGCAATCATAGTTAACCATTTGAATAGGACAGAAATTTGAATGTTAGATTATAATGAAAGTTTAATATTACGTTGATAATTCGATATTATGCATATAGATGTAAGATTAGAGTTCGACTAGATAGTAAAGAAATATATAAAATAATCAAGCTTGAACAATTTATTAATGAACTTATTGATTAATTTATATAAAATTTATTTTTTATTTTTTATTAAAGTACATATACCATAATGTACTAAATTCCATCTGAAACAATTTCATCACGATCCTACGGCCATTATTAATCACAAAAAAAGTTTATTGATCATAGGCGTCCAATTCTCAAGCGCATTCGTTGTGACCACTGCACGCACTAGGATTTCAAAAGTGGAGCTCGTCGTCACGCTTAACTTCTCCTAAGGTAAGCAATATTATTTCTCAAGCAAAAGGTTCTTCCCTATCACTTTCTTTTGCTATTACTGGAACCCCTTTTTCCGGGGTCCATCTCACATCCATAACGCGCCCGCTAGTAAGTTTGATCGCAATCCCATCTTTTCTCTTCCCTCTTTTCATGTTCTTCCTATCTCTAGCATGGATCAATTCATGTGCAATGTGTTGCTATCTCTTCTATTTTCTCCTATTGTTGTCTTTTTCTTCTTGCATTATGAACGCGAGATGAATCCAGAAAAAGGGGTTCCAATAATAGCAAAAGAAAGTGATACAGAAGAGCCTATCTCTCAATAAACAGTATCACTTACCTTAGGAGAAGATAAGCACAGCGGTGGTGAGCTCCACTTCCAAAACCCTAGATTTTTATAGAAGTGATATAGTGTGTGTGGTGGTCACAACGAATGTGCCCAAGAATTGGACGCCTATGATCAATAAACTTTTTGTGAGATTAGTAATGGTTGCATCGTGATGAAAATGTTTCCAATGAAATTTAGAATATTATGGTATATGGACTTCAATAAAAAATAAAAAAAATTATGATTAAGCTTTACATAAATTAATCAATAAGTTTATTAATAAATTGTTTAAGCTTGATTATTTTATATATTCCTTTACTATTAAATGAACATAAATGAGATTTATCTAGCCGAACACTAATCTTACAATCCTATACATAATATCAAATTATAACATAATATCAAACTTTCATCAACATCAGAAAAACTTCATACTAGTATTCAAATTTCTGTCATATTCAAATGGTTAACTATGATTGCAGGATTATATTATACGAGGTGAAAAGAAACTACCTCTGTACAGGTGATGTACATAATATTCCTGGAGTGTTACCGTAAGCATTTGATAGATTCTAGTCTCTAATTGTATAACTTTTGTTTTTTATAGTAAAGTTGTGGAAGTTCATGTTCCATTAGCAATAGTCATTTCAGCGACAAATTCTGCTACAATAACAAAATTACGTGCAGATGACATTTCTTGGCGTAGCTTCTTGGAAAGAGTAAAACAGACCATGTATTCTTTTTTTAAAATCGTTTGTTTAAATGATTAAACTGTGTTTTTGACAAGAACATTGATCTTACCATACCCATATAGGTAGGAGAGTCATGCATTAGGCTGACCTTAGCTTTAACCAGTGCACTATTATGATGATGCGCCCAGCAAAATTGATCTTTGTTATTGTCTTAAAAAATGGTTTGAAATGCTGACCCGTGCCGCCCGACACGGACGGTTTTTACCGTTCCGGAAAGGGACCGGCACCGGTACCCTACCGGCACAGCACGCCCGATAATTTCGCGTGCGTCAAGTTGCGCTACAGTGCGAGAGACTACTGTCAATCAAACGATGAAGACTTACCTGGAAGCAGCGTCTACGTCGACCGGTGAGGACGACCGGCGAGAGATGTGTCGAGGCGGCGATGATGGCGGCGGAATCCGAAGGAGCGGTATCGCGAGCTGGAGACGGAGAAGAAAGAAGGGGGCGGAATACGTTAGGGTTTTATCGAAATTTAATATAACGATATAACGATTTTAATTAAAACCGTTATATTGAACCAAAATATAAATTTATATGTTATAAATAATGTTATATTATTATATCAGTGGTATATAATTTTTTTATAAAACGTATTATTTAAATTATATATATTTATATATTTAACAGTTTATTTAATATACATATAATTTCTAATTAATTATTTATTATTATTATATCGACTGTAATGATATTATAAAAATTAATAATTAATTAAATAAAGTGTTAATTAAATAATATAATTATAATATATACATTTATATTTTTATTATTTTATTTTACAACAAATTAAAAATTCAAGTAAAAATTTTAAAATATTTAACTTGAAATTTGAATTCCTATTTGTATTTTATTCAAAATCAAATCTTAAATTATTTTTATTTTTATTATAAATAGATTAAAATTTCAAAAAAATATTTAAAATTTTGAAATAATTTTAAAATTTTATAAATAATTCTAAAATTTTTAATTGTTAAATAAATTTAAATCTTCTAAATAAATTTGATTTTAGGGTGCAATATAAACTATATAAAAATTATATAAACTATAATATTTAATATACATATTATACTAAGTTTAATAATGAATTAAGTGAATTAATAGTTAATTTATATAATTAGTATATATAAATTAATGTTTTTGTTATTATTTTTTATATCAAATAAAAAATAAAGTAAAGTTAAAAAATAAGAAAATATAGAATGTTGTGAAATTGTTAAAGGAGTTTTGTTATAACCTTCCTTATAATAAATATTATCTATTAATTATTCACTATATTAAAATGTCTAGATTTCTCACTTCACGTGTAAAAGATTTTACTTAATTAGGAGATTACAAAAGTCTGCTTATGAATTGATGATTTTAAACTCTAAATTAATTTTAGATTAATAATTGAAGCAGCACAAGATACCATAGAGTTGTCGACGACAATGGGGTACACTTTGAGGCCTTGACCTTCACCAAAAAGAATAACATCTGATACAATTGCAAAGAAGAATGAATGAATTAGGGTTGCAAACTTGAAATGGATTGGACTAGACCTCAAGTCTATGGCCTGTTTGGATGGGGTGAGAGAAGGTTCATTAACGGAAGGGGAAGGGAAGGAAATGAAGGGAAAGAGAAGTATTTATGTTTACCTTGTTTGGGAGGAAAGGAAGGTTCATTAACGTAATATGTGTTACCTTGTTTGGGAGGAAAAGAAAGGGAACGAAGGTTAAATGTATAAAATTATAAAAATACCCTTATTTATTAAAATAAATCTACGTATGAAAAAAATATGTATAATTCATTAAATCAATATAAGATTTTTCTTGTCAAAACTACTTTGTGAGATCAACTAAAATAAATATTTACGACTTAAATAAATAAAAAAATTAAAAAAATAATGAGTAAATATACAATAAGCATGCGAAATATAGAATCTGTATACTTTGATACGACAAAGGATACATCAGTATTTTTATGTATATTTTTATAAAAATTTATTGATGTAACAAATGAGTGAAATGATCGTGTTCAACTAAAAAAATTTAAAATTTTTAATTTAAATAAATTATTTGAGAATTAATATGTTAAAACATGGATAAAATTGAAACAAACAATATTTTGAATTATCTTACCCTTCTTTACACCCTAAATTAAAGTGTAAGTAAATCTTCTTTTTCATGGATAAGGAAGGTGAAGAGTTACCCTTCCTTACCATTCCCTCCTCTTCCTGTACTTCTTTACAAATAAGGTTTAAAGTTCTCCTCCCCTTATTTACCTTTCTTTCTCCTTCCCTCATCTCCTCCCAAATAAAGCATTAGGATATCGATGTATTATACTGAAAATATATTATTTCACAAATCTGCAAAAGGGTAGCAAACACGTATTTGCCTTTTTCAGAAAAGAAAACAAAGACATCGATCCAAATATATAAATTTGAAGGAAAATTATAGTCTCTTATCTGTAGGCGCTTAAACGTAGAAATGGAGGAGTAATGGGGAAAAAAGAGTAGAAGCACAGTAACAAAAAGAAAGAGAAAAATACAGAATGCATTCAGATGTCACAAGATCTAGTTCCAAATCATGCACAGAGGAATTAGGCAGGAGCCAAAAAGACTACCTTCTCCTGTCCTACATCAACTATGACCACCAAAACTCCCAGCCATTGGCTTTACGTCAATTTCGTTTGTCAGCAGATAGAGGAATTCTCGAACAAATAAAACACATGTCAATTCAATTGTTACAGGATATATGAAAACTACTCATCTTGTAGTTTGGTGCAATTCTGAATAGGCCAACTTTCTAACCATAGCCTTTCTATCCATTGCCGCACCGAAAGAAAGATGATACCATAAAGCATCCTCCACTTTGAAAAATGGATGCCGATTGAAGACTTCATGACTGGAAAGCATCAGATATGCTACTGTTATCGATTTGATGCTTTTATCTAAATTTTCAGTGTCAACAGAATTTGCATCAAAAAGGCCAGATGAAAGAGACAAATCAATGCATCGTTTATTTGACGAATTTCCATCTTCCAACAAGCATTTTATAAAACATGTCCCATAACATATACAAGAGGCACTCAGATAATACCATATTTCTTTCTACAACCAAACAACAACGAGACATCTTGTGGCCATGGAATACATTATAGATTATAATTTCAAAATGAAAGAAGAAATATAGGTAAAAAACACCTGATAAAATAATACAGAACAAACGCAACTTTATACAATGTATTCCGGCTGTTAAGACTCATCAAACATAGTAACAATTTTGTCTGTAGAAGAAAAAGAATCTTGAGAACTATCCTTAATCTTCATTCAAGTTGAATCCAACTAATAAAAAAAAATCTTATTTACTAAGATCCTTCAAAATATCATCATCTCTCCTCTGCAGTTCAGTTTGTTGAAGAAAAATTGAAACTTGCTCAGTTACCTTTGACCAAGCTGACAGTGCTCGAGCTAATCACAGAGAGCATCAGCTTGATCAAGGCCATGAAGCTGGCAATCCAAATTGGTACCCGCGGCTCCATTAGCAGGCAGCAATAGGGAAGGCCCGGCAAGCCTTGCTGAAGCATCGAGCATTTTCTCAGGTGGTGGTTCCTTCACTAGGGAATGGATCCAAGAAAGATCAGGCACCTCATTGTTACTTTGTAACCGAAGGGATGATGACCGCCTCAAACGGCCAAGCTCTTCACGACTCACCCCCCAGTCAATTGCCCCACGCGGTGACGCCCAATCTGACCATGAGGTCTTAGCAGCGGAGTTGATGACCGGGGAGGTTATAGAACCAACATCACGGGAACTCAGGTCCCGAAGTGCTGCTTCCTGATATTGCTTCCTTAAAGCAAGAAAAGCCAAACGAGAGAACATCGGAGAAACAGGTTCCATGCTTCTGGGTGACATGCTGCCAGATGAAGGAACACCGAGTGAAGGCTGTACAAGAGCTGAGTGTCCAGGCAGCTGTCGGCTGTCAATGGCTCTTGTTGCGTAGAGGGCATTGATTGGGTCAAGCAGGCGTTGCTGTTGCTGGTGAAATTGGTTGAGGATAAGAGTCTTGTTGGAGGGGGGAAAAACAGTGCTTTGATCAGAACTATAGTTTGGAGAGGTGGTAATTTCAACAGAGAAAATATCATCAAGGTTAGACGGAGTTAGGATCTTCGATCTTGGCATTTGGCCTCCCAGCGATGAACGCAAACGAGAATGAGATGGATCCATTAGCATCTGGTGAGAATTAGATTCAGGCAACACAGAGAAATCATCCAAAGGCATGTCTCTTGCACTGATAGATGATCGCAACCTGCTAGCCTGGAGATTGCAACCAGGAAGATGCAGCAGAGACAAATTTGGCTGAGCCCATGCCATGGAAGAGTGATCGATACCATTCACAGAGGGCGATATGGGCGTAGTAAAAGGAGGCATTACAGCGCCAGGAGACCCAGGCATGAGGGCCATTGCTGCAGCCATCTCTACTGCAGCAGAGGACGATGAGGGAGAAAGGACGGAAGAACCGGTGGACATGTACAGCGGGCGGAGCTCTTCATCAGTGTGGGCAAAGAAACAGACGCGGCGAACACAAGCAGTTCCGTCCTTGCAAAGCTTCGTGCGGTATTGCGCTGGGTGAAGCCAACACTCAAACACCCCATGCGCATACTCGCACATATCGCCCCTCCTGCAAGCACCTTTGCGGAAATCTGGGCAAGGAACACAGCTATAGTGATACTTTCGTGGATCGCGCCGCCGAGCATTCTCGCCTGGGTGAACAAAAGGACACTCGGTCCAATCATGAGAGTATGCTCGCGAGCAAGGTCGGACTTTGAACGAGTACATCCGGAACTCATCAGTAGCATAGATGCTGTTCTTGATATCAGGGAGCGACGGATCAAAAGGATACTCTTTCTTCTCCGACGTAGCATTTGGTTGGATTTCATACACTTTTACAGTCATCATCGGCGAGGAAACCGAGCCAGACGATGGGGATCCAGCAGCATCAGGAGAGGAAGACAGAGGAGGTGAATCTGAGTTTAAAACTGCTGTTATCTCACGGTCTTCCACACTTGTATCATTAGAGCTCTTTCCTAGAAGAGCTTCCAGCGCAGCCTTCACATCAGGCAGCTTTGGGGAGACGACGATCGCATCGGCGGGCATGTCGCCGTTGGAATCGGCCAGGTTGGGGTCGGCGCCGGCGGAAAGAAGCAACTTCACTACACGGGCCGCATTAGGAGAGCCACCAGACGCGGTGCAGTGCAAGGCCGTATAGCCGTCTTGCCCAGCAGCACGGTTGATGGCGACCGAGGTAGGCAACGAGAGAAGGAACTCGAGGACGTCGAGGCTTCCATACGTGGCGGCAACCATCAGCGGGGTACGGTGAGCGAACGCCATCCGGTTTGACCCTCTCTTCCGGCCGTACCAGAGACCAACCTCGTCAAAGCAGGAAGGATCACGGTCGATTGTTCGCTTGAAAGCGGCGACGTCGTTGTTCGCCGCGAGTTCGAGAACAGTAGAGAAAGGTTCATCTCTGTCGGCAGCGCTTGGTGTCATTCTTACGGCCGCAGGACTACCACCGCCGATATTGATGTTCTTCGTTTCCTTCTCTTCTTGCAAGGTTGAAGACGAAGAAGGCCTCATCCGCTCGGGTACGCCACACATACTCCCATTCGCCGGAGATTACGACGCTAGAGGTAGGTTTTTACGTGAAGACTGATGCCAAAAAAGAGTCAGTTTTTTGCTTTTTGGAAAGATTTAATGACAGAATAATCGTGAAGATATGCAAGCCCAAATTTAGGGGGAAGGATCAGGAAGTTCACTGATTAAATTCTCGGATAAGAACACAGCTGCAAATATCAACTTTTGGACATGTTTCATTTCCAAGATTTTCTTTTTCAAAAACAATCAAACTCAAAATATATAGATATCAAACTGTCCCGAGAATTTCTTCGCTGAAACGAACCGTGACTCCAAAACGAAACACTCGTGGGGAAAAAAATCGTATTTTTATTTTCTTCAAAATTATTATTATTATTATTTTAAAAAACTTGATCTTCATAAAGGAAAGAAAAAGATTATTAAAAAGTTAGAGATACGAGAAAAATAAAACATGCACGGCTTAAAAAACAAGAAAAAAATCACCGTTACTGCACCGATTACCTTTATGAAATCAAAGAACAACCGCTGAATATCACCACATTCAGCTCCAAGCCCCTCCAACGCTTCACCTATCCGACGAGCAGGAAGAGTAGGGCGGAAACGGGCACCTCGGAAACCCTAAAAAGCAACAGAAGACCTCCACCGGTTATCCTCTGTCGAGACGAGCACCTACTCGCCGACCCACCTTCTGTCAAGAATCACGGCGGACCAGCGCGATAGACAGAGATGGAGGGAGAGTCGAGAGGCGTGGAAATTGTCAAGAACAGAAACGCTCGTGAGGTGAAAAAGAAAAGGAGCCACTGCGGAAGCGCAAGTATTTAACATCACCAACTCCCTCTCTCTCCCCCTTCCTCTTCTACCCTCTTTTCACGTCGTCTACCTCAGTTGGGATGGAGCCCACGCGAATCAGATGTCCCAATCGAATCACAATCGTTTACAACACACACACACAATTGTTTGTTGACTGGTCGTTCGTTAAAATAATGTGAAGTAAGCCAATTGGAACGATCCGTATGTTATTCCGTGTGCTGTCAGACACATAGGATCCGAACGTGCGAATAAATCAGAACTGGTGGCGACCGGCTGGAGGCGGTGATCGGGGAAGCGTGCGAGCATCGAGAGCTGCGCCTGCGCTTGATTGGTTCCCGCCCAGTGCCGTTCCGGACTCGAGGAACAGTGCAATCAAACTCACAGCGCCGTGTCAAATCCGCCCGTACACGTGTCCGAATCCAATTCGTCTTCTGCTAACAGATTTTCGACCCACACTGTTCTGGACAGGGACCCACTCCGACGAATAACACAACATTCAACGCTTTAGGTAAGCATTGTCGAGAGGTGACGCCTGGGCCCCGGCCCGCCTCGAATTAGATTGAAGGTGGGTCGTGGTCGTGTTGACTCGAAATCGGTTGGGGTTGATTGAAGCACAAATTCATAGTCACATTCAAATCTGAATACCTACTAATTAATTTTTTGTTGAATAAGATTCGTGACAATTTAAACTTTGTTGAATTGGCTGGTTGAAAGGTCGACTTATTTACTCCTAGAAATGAGTATTCGATTTGATAATTCACAATCTCTGAATTCCATGGGCCTGCATGGTTTGACATCCAGAGATTCAGCATGTGAAATAGTTTATTATCTAAAGTTGAGGTAAAATAGCTTACCATCTAATTGATTGTCTTCATGTTCATATTGTAAATTTGTAATGTGCTAATGTTTACAAGAAAATGTGCTCAAATCCAACATGAGTTTGTAAGTTTCCTTCACTTTTAATTTAATGGAGTTTAAATAAATAAATGAATATATATATACATATATATATATATATATATAGTCCAAATGAAAAATTATTAATATTATTTCTCCGTTAGGTGCGT
>JBBMKF010427541.1:0-13737 GCA_037834155.1 Curcuma caesia
TTCTTTCACTATGTTTTTTCTCTTTCAAAATGCCCATCAGCCTTTATTCATAGTTAATAATGAATCCATATATATGGTGCTGTAATAAGCTAGCAAGAGTTACGCCCTAAATTAAAGATCAATTGATACCTTACTCTCCTAGAGCTACTTTGTTTCACATTGTTGTCTTGTCGAGTTCTCCAAGGCCATGGAATTAACTTGGGTTAAAGGAGTTTCACATTCTCCTAGCTAGCTAGCTAGCTAGCTAGGGCCTTCATAAGTTCGTAAGAGAAGACAGCACAATCAAGAGCCATGCATCTTGTTCTTGTTTACATTCATCGAGGGCATGAGATGATTATCAACATGCCTTCTCCTTTTCAGCAAAAGATGGAATCAACCACCCAACGGTCTCATTCACACGATCAGTCTCACGACCATCTATAAGGAGGTAAATCGAGAAACTGCAGTTGATCACGACGGGGAAGGACATTGTCTCAGATTCGCAGAGATTCGACCCTTTTCCACTTTAACAGGTCTGTTCCACACTAACAAACTTAATCATGCCCTGAGAGCATCAACATGCCTTCTCCAACTTGATGAAAAGAGTGCTATTGTGGTGTGCTCTAGAGAGTTATTTTAGAGTAGTGTCTTCTAAAGGTTACTTTCATATCTAATTTTCTCTTTTGATGTTGAACATTGTAAGTCTTTTTCGTGCAATGGATACTATTGCATATATAACCATTTCCAAATGTAGATATAATAAAGCCCCATTATATAACCATCACTTCTTGAAGTCACAACGGTGTATGAAAAAGTGAAAAGAAAAATAGATGGGAAATAAATTTTAATATGAATGAAAATTTAGGTCCACATCAGAAATTTTAGGAGAACATGATTGATTATATTGAATCACAGTGGTAGATATTGTGAATTCATATAGATGAGAGACTTTAATTTCTTTTGTGTGGCTGTAATGATTGATCATTAATTGTCAATCAACTAAAGTACTGGTGCTTAGGTGATAACATTCGAGTACTATTTAGTTCGCCACAAACAAATAGGTGCTTGATTGCTAATGTGATTGTGCTCTGGAAAGCCTGACAACTCAGTTTACCTACTTAACCTTCCCTATCCAACCTTCTTGATCAGCAAGTCGACCTCCCTGCTCGACCTCCGAGTTCAACAACTCGACCTACTTGCCCGACCTCCTGACTCGATAGCTCAACCTCCCTACCTCTCCTAGTTTAGCAACTCGACATTCTCTAGTAACTGGCTAGTTCAGTCTTCTTTACTAGCTCGACCTATTCAACTTGACAGTTCAACCTATAACACTTTGATATGACTTTCAAGGTAATTATGGAGTATAAAATATAATTTAATATTGTTTGGTTCAACTTATTTATTTTGAGAGAATAAATCATAATCAGTTTAACATTTACTATATTATCCTGGATTCAATTTATTTTTAGAATAAATTAAATTAAATTAATAATATTAATGATGATAATAAATTAATAATATATAAAAATAAATATAATTTATTTATATATTTTTAAATTTAAAATAAATTTATATATTTTTAATGAAATAATTTATTAAAATAATTATTTTAATAAAATAATTTATTAAATTAATTAATATAATTTATTAGTTTTATTATTAAAAAATTTAAAATAAATCATCTCTTTTAAAAATTTAAAAGTATTTAAATTAAAATTTATTAAATTAATAACTTAATTTTAATTAAGTTTTATGATACCTTTCAATTAATTTAATTTTAAAATTAGAGGATAATCATGAAAAAAAAATAAATCTTCAGAATTATAAAAAATATTAGGCTGCCGAGATAACCATATTCCAAATTTATAACTCATTTGTTAACGTTTTACTGATGTAGCGATATGTTATATCACTTAAGAAACGATCATAACCTAAATCAAATAAAATTATTGTTGATAAACTTGGACAGATAACGAAGGTTAACAACGATAATCCTAGACCAAAGGTGCTTTAAAAGTTGCATGCATCAATATCTGTTGGTGCCCCTCCACCGTAAGAAGTTTCCAGTACAAGGATATTATGATGCTCGAATTATTCGTGATATTGAATCGTTCGTTAAGATTCAAGTGTACTTTTTGTGTTTATTCTAATGATCCTTAAAATAAAATTCCATAAAGCTTTCAATATTAATCATTTTGAAAAATTAAATATCTAAATAAAAATAATAATAATCGTTAAAATGATTTCTTTTCTTTTTAGTAATTTATCAAATCGCATATTTAAGTTTAATAAATAGTCAAGACAAGCATCTAATTTTCGTATTTATTAAACGACGCACTGTTTTCTAAAAGACTCCTCCATCCATTCCAACATCAAACTAAATTAAATTTATTTGTTCTTATCTAAGGCCTCAATTAATCTGGGAGGCAACGTCTTTCTTCTAAATTTTTCATCCTATCGAAAAAAAATATTCTACAATACATCGTAACTGAAATTCAAACTATAAATACTTGGGCAAACTGTTGAACACTCTATCACTGCACCATAAGTATTTTACAGAATAAATATCAACCACTCTTGCATTCTCTTAGTCTTACCTTCACTTTAGGCGCATTCCTCTGTTTACCACGTCAAAATTCGAGCGGAAAGAAGTGAAATTTTGCCCTCCCTCATCAAGCTCAAGGGAGATCATTAATAAAGAGGGGAGGAAACACAAGAGTGAGCCAGGCTAGATTGTATGAAAAATAAAAAGCTTAGCCTTGAACTTCCCCAGAGGACAAATGCAAGAGATGCTAATAATCTAATTCCTACTTTCCATTTAGTTTTCTATCAGTTACTAGCAACAGGAACATAATCCAAAGAATATATACACCAGCGGGACTTGATCGTAGAGAAAGTTACACCTGCTGCCTATTTAGATTACGCAATGAGAGGCAAAATAACAGATAAAAAGTCATCAAAATGGAGGAACCTTGTAACCAAGCTATGGTTCTGCAAGAACCAGCAGAACTTCTACCGAACAATCATAGATTGCCTACCTGAAACACTCGAACGCAATTCAGGATAAGCCATTTGGGTTAACAAAGCAGGGTAGGATGAAATCACTTATTAAATGGAAGATTCCGGAATGCTCCTGGAGCAAACACTGGGAATGAACCTGCAGCTTGGCCCTTCTCTACTGTTTCCCGATTAGAATTTGATGTTCTCTCAGTTACGGGTCTTGTTCCTGTATGTTCATCACTTCTCTTGGTATCTCTGATGGGCGTGTTAATAAGAGGTCCTCCAAAGAAAATGGACTGCCCGGTGTAAGTTAATCTCCCTTGTTGAGGGATAGGAGGCATCGCTGATGCAGACATGTTCGGTTGAGCAGCATTCCCATGTGCACCAGTTTCTGTGAAAGTATTACCAATTGGAAACCGAGAGATCCTTGTAGGGACACCCATAGTACTATCAATTCTGGCAGTTCCCGATACCGAGACATAGCGACCAGCTTCTTGATCCCAGACAACAGAGGCTCTTTTGTTTTCCCTTATTGCTGAGGTGGCAGATTGGAACATTTGGGTAGTAGGACGAGGACCTCTTGAAGCAAATGGCAAAGGCCTATTGGGAAGTGTAGGCTTCCAAGGAAGTGCACTGATGGCTGAAGTTTCGTGATTGTGGACTGGACTGCTTAGGCTGCTTGCAGTTTGAGTTCGAGACTCGTAGTCATCCTTGCTATCTTGACTTTGCGGATAAGAGCTTCTAAGAGGAGACAATTTGAGCTCTGCTCTTGATTCTCTTGCAGCGTTGTAATCCATGCTCAAACTGCTCCTACCACTTAGATCATCGCTGGAACTAAAATCAGCATCTGGCAAACGATGAGCATCTATGGGACGCAGGACTGAAGAAGACGCCCTGGCTTTTGCCGCTGCTTTCATGGCCTCATTAGAGTCCAATTTAGCGAGCTTCCAAGCACTGATCTTAACAGCCTTTTTGGACTTGATAGCCTTTTCCACATGCCCAGCTGCATCTGGGTCAACAGTTGATGGTACCATCCCCGGTTCCAAGTGTGGGATAATCTCATCCTGTAACAGAAATCGGCAGTGAATCAAGCACTGAACAAACACACAATGTTGTAGGTGATGCAGCTAGTTTCTATATTGATAAAATATGATGTGGCAATCTCAACAAATTGACATCAACTATTGAAAAACAAACAACAATCTGAACTTATGGACAAATTTCCTGAAGTAAAGTTTACAGACAGCTTAAAATTTTTAATATATGAAATATGAACCTGTAAGGCACGAACCTGTTGATCAACAAATACCCTAGGAGGAGTGCACCATACACCTTTATATTGAATACCAAGGGAACTTCCAAGACTTAAGCCAGTTGTTGCAGAATTAGTTGGAGAATATGGAGCATTAGGTGCTTCTTCATCAGCAGATGGTGGAGCTGCCTCACTCATAGCTCTCATAGCTACGACATACTCATAGGTTGTAATTCCCTAGTAAAAGGGAGGGAAAGGTAAAGCACTTGCAAGAAGAACCTTAATGATTCTTAGTAAAGTATAAGAGGAAACCTTTTTGATCAGGATCATGTGGAAAAAGAAAAGTTCTCCCAATGGTATGCATGCAACGATTGATAGCACAGTACAAATAGCCTACAAAACAAAGAATATCCCAGAACTCAATGCCATTTGGTTAGTTTCCACTAGATGCATTTAGAAAACAAAATATAACATCAGTTAGATATTTTACAAATGATAAATAAAAGATCTTGAGAAAGCTAGTAGAAAATGAATGCTTCCCGAACAATTGTAGAATTTGCAATGTTTAATTACTATTGGCCTCAAAATGGATCTAGTTAATTGAGGAACCAGATTATACATATCTCCTAAGAATCATAATCCTGATAAAGGAATTATTGTATTCCCAATGTACTGTATCTCTGAATAAAATTGGCCTAACATGTTCTCCTAATCCATTAATTTTCTCCAAAAGAACATGAGTAACCCAAGTCCGACAGCATCAGCCTTATTTTGGTAGACTATACATGATCATTCTATGATGTCCAATGTCAGTACAACAACAGACAAGTAAAAAAGGCTAATTCAGGCGTGATAATTGCTAACTTTGAGCTAGCTGATTTTAAAGAATAGAGAAGAAAAGAGAAGCTTATAGAATGGAAAGGAGAAGGGCAATCTGAGATAAACAAAAAATGAAAATGATAAATTAAACTATACCAGGATTATGGAAGAAAGAAGATGTATTTACAACATCATTTGAAAAACAAAGTGGAAGAAACAAAGCATATAGAGTAAAGGAAGGCTCGAGAGTATCACTTAACATGAAGATTTTACCTGTATGTTGTTCTGAGCATTATGTTAAACTTCTCTTCAACAGTCATTGTAGGTCAAGATTCTAAATTTCTATTCAGCAAGTTTCTTTCAATCCTCAACTGCTACAAAGTATTAATACTATTTTTGGAATGAGAGCACCTAACCAAATGATGATTCAATCTTCCCAGGTGTTCTTAATTTTACTGCAAATAGCATTTGGATATTGTGGAAGAATAGTAATGATATCCATATTTTAGCAACAAGGACATTATTGAGATTGAAATGTTATGTTGCAGAGCTATATCTTTGGCTGATAACTACCCTCATCCCATGAAGAGAAACATTTTTCCTAACTATACAACTAATTCCAGATCTTTCATCTTGCACAATGTTGCAGACTTATCCCCATTTTTACATAGTAATAGTTCCCTTACTAAATATTCTGCACGGATGGGATACGTTTTGACGTCTGAAGAACAATGGGTACTTGATTTTAATTGTTCTCCTCATCTACCTCATTGCTGAAAGTCAAGCAGTGTTGAAAGAGTTGAATCATATGCAGCAACTTGGCTTGAATTTATTTTGGTTCTGCTCACGATGTATATGACTAGTAACCATCTTGCAAGAAGTTGCAATCCCAAGACATTTAGGCAACATTATTGTTCATTGTAATAAATTAGCAAATCTATTCTCAATCAAAGGTTGGCAGTTTACAAATCATATAATACTTTTGTTCATCCCCATTCTGGCAAGACAGCATACTGTTTGGTCTACTTGAATTTCCAGTAATATGTCAGTTATAGTCTGCAAGTTATTGATTAACTGATATTGGAAAAAGGAAAATAAATCAGGAAGTTTTGGTACATAATAGAAAAAATAATTGGTCGGAATGCAAATGAACAATTTGTGTATTGTATGCCAGGGTTTAGATACTAATCCAACCCTCTACTGACTAACCAATCAAAACTTATGGACAGTGACACAAAATATTTGTGTCATGATGGGGACTATAATTGTTCAGAATCGCAAACACAAATTTTGTGTAGTTTGTGATAGAGTTGAGCTACTTATCCATCCAATGAGTCAATCACTCCAAACTTATATCTTTTGAACTACCAAAGAATTGAATTACCTAGTAACATCAAATGAAGCAATAATAAATATAAAAAATTAACCTCAACAAGAAATGAAGTGTTCCCATTTTTGTAATTTTCTGATTTTTTGAACATTATTTCCATGTTTTTTAATAACCCTCATTGGATTATGATTGGATACTAATATAGAAAACAATTTGTGTGACTCATAGCAATTTGGTGTATATATTTTATGTCAAAAAGTGGCCCTTCAAATGTTCCTGCACCATCGGCAATTAAGATATTTTCAAGAGTAAATAGAATTTCTATTCATCAAACTCACCACAACAGTTGCAAATGGAGCACGAGAAAACCCATTGCCAAGCTTTTCCTTGATATTGTTCTCCATGCTATCCTTGTTCACAAAGCAAAGGACGAGAACAGCAATGCCGACTCCACATTCAATAGCTAGCTGGTAGGTGACAGAAAACAAGGGGAAGTGTCAAATTTGCTAAACTCCTAGAAATGGTTTTACACGTGAAAATGTTAATAATTTCTATATCTGCTTCATACCCAAAAAAGACTCGTGGCCATAAGAGAGATGAATGTGATGTAATTTTTACGCCCAACACAATTATTAAGCCACTGCCAGAAAATGGAACATAAATGGGAATATCTTAATATTTTGCAAAGAACAAGAAAATAATAAGACAAAACACATTTACCCGACAATGGTGATCAAAACCGTCGACACATTTGTCACAACTCCTGCAGTGTTTACTATATTGGCGCACCTGCACAAATTAGGCCAACATATGATGATGTTCAAAAGATGCCAAAAAATAATAATAAGGTCAGTTAGGATCGTAGTGCAAAATCAGCCAATAACAATAAGCCAAATTCTGGGGCAAACAGGACTTGAGGATGATGACTTTTCCTATTGCAGTTTCACCGCAATAGTGAATGAAGTCGACTATTCTCTATTAAGAAAAAGAAAAACAATGTAGTAACGTCTATTTAACAGAATTTCCTGAACATCAAGACGGATAAGACATGCTTCGTTTGTCGGATCCACAGACAGAAAAAATGACAATTAGTTAACTGGCAACTTGCTGCTGCTGCATATCAGTGTACAATATTAGTAATTAATACCCCGAATAGAATGTGCATCATAATTAGTCATTTACAAATAAGTCAAATACATTTTCATGTCTGTAAACTGGAAACCAATAACTGGATAATTCGACAGAAATATCCTGCATCATTGTATCTAGAATATACCTCAGCATTACACAGTGTGCAAAACAAAGCATCTTCTCCACCAGTCTGTTCCTCAGTTTCTTCAAGTTTGCGGCAATCATCTTTAACAAACAGTGCAAACATAAGTCCACCAAGGATGCAGCATCTTGAACTTCTCTTTTGTGGGCTCAATGACATATTTGTAGCTGGATTGTCAACAACAACAGCTGAAGCTTTTCTGCTGGAAGAGTGCCCTAAAGAACTCCTACAAGTTGATGCAGGAGAAGAATGAGCTCCAGGTGCATTATTATCACCATCAAAAGATAAAGATCCACGTGGCACCCCTGCTTTACTATTATTCTGATTTTTGAATCCTTTCTCAAACTTTTCCATTATTCCTGGATCAGCAGGGTTTATGCGGGTACATCGCACATAAAGGACAAACACTGTAACAGCCTGAATGCAATAATAGTAAACAAAAGAATGCAAATAGTGAGAAACAAAATTCATATTTATCTAGATTATATTTGATCATTTAGTGCTGCTGTTCGGTAGGTTTCAGTCTTACCATTGGTGTGTAAACAGCAATTGCAGCATATTCAAAGATGCGTTTGCCGAGAAAAGGTGCAAAGAATGCATAGAATGCAACTACCAGGAGAAAGAACACTGTTATAGCAACAACCTAAAGAAGGCAGCAAAAGATAAATCAGTGATGGTTGAGTTAATGAATCAGAGAAAAACAATTCATCCAAGTTTTTAATTTGATGAAATTAACAAGACAGGAGTTCAAGAGTAAATAAATAAAGTTTTGATTCACCCCTAAAATTTTATGTATTCATTCCTTGTACTGTAAGAGCCAAATCTAATATTAAATTATCTTCATAATAATCTTAGGGCAAAAAAGTGAACATTATGTAGATGACTTCACATATCTTGTGACAAAGTCACCATATGAAGATGGAGGCTCAAAGTTCTACTAACAAATTAGCATATCCTCCAATTCAAAATTTATATGTTATTTAAATAAGTTAGCAAACTAAATTAACAAGCATTATAATCAATTTTGCTCACAATGTCAGCTGTATAAATTAGACATGAATGCTCTAAAAGTATATGATATGAGACAATTTAAATTTATGAATGTAACAGGAGAAATCTAAGTTTATCGTATCATTAGGTGATTTATAATCTCGTTCCTAGTATTAACATGCATCTCACACATAAGCTAAATAGAAATCTAACTTTAGTGGCAAGTAATAGATAAGAAACTAATATAATAAATTGATGAGCATTAAAGTCATAAAAAGGATAACCCGATGCATAAAACTCCCGTCGGTGCGGGGTCCCGGGGAAGAGTGTGACGACATTGGGTCTATTATATGTAGGCTTACCTTGCATTTTACAAGAAGTTGTTTCCACAATTCGAACCCGTGAGCATTAAAGTCATAAGTGATTATAAAATGACATGTACCGTAGAAGTTTTAATTGATTTGCCAATTATAAAATCGATATATTGTATTCCTGTTTGTTTTGCTCACTTTCCTCTTTTGGCTTCTCTAGGGAATATAATGAATTATGATATGTGAGCCTAAGTCATGATCAGCATCAAATTGATTGGTTGCTAAAGGGACAGATCAGAACAACAGGTTATTCTAAGAGTGCATCATTAAGGGATTTATTGGTCTCATCTAAGGGATTCATTGGTCTCATGTATAAGATGTATGCATAGATTCTTGTGGCTTCCTAGTGAGATCAACCCACATGTCTACAAGACTGCATTAAATAATGCTCCTAAAAGATTTAATATTAAAATTGGTTTCTCCACATGTCTATAAATCTCTCAGTCAGCTGTTGCGAGTTAGACTTAGACTAACACAATTAGAACAAAAATCAGGCATAGCTATAAGATATCAACATATCTTTATTTATCCAAGTTCAGTGTATCTTGTCTTTGTTGCTGTGGGCGGTTCGTTGATGCTTTCCCTTATCCTAACCTCTCTTTCTTATGGTGTTTCATCCCCTCCCCATGATTGGCAAACAAAATCTAAGGACAAGTTATGAAAACATAATCTTCCTATCATATCAATTCTTGATTGCATCAATAAAGCTAAAACCTCTATTGGGTGGTACGGTTGGAGAAATACATGTCAACCATGCTAACTATTACTGATTAACAATTAAAATTATGCCTAAAACAAAATTTTATATATTCAACTTTTGTTCTATTTATCTTAAAATCTTTAAATTATTTTAATTTTTTCTTCACAATTCAAATTGAAAATTTAATATAATTACACTAAGACCAACTAACGAAGGGAAGCCTTGGCACAACGATAAAGTTGTTGTCATGTAGCTTTGAGGTCACGAGTTCAAGTCGTGGAAACAACATCTTACAAAATGCAAAGTAAGACTGCATACAATTGACCCAATGTGGTCCAACCTTCCCCGGGAACCTGCATTAGTCGAAATTTCGTGCACTGGGCTATCCTTTTTTACACTAAGACCCACTAACATAATATCATTGAATATAATTGGCAAATTCATCTAGAACAAATGTGAGAAGATAAAGACTTAGATTTCATCTTAATGTAAGCCTGAACTACAGAGAAAAACATTTATCACACGCTTTAACACTAGTAACAACTTTATCGTACATATCTTTTATAGCATCAATATCTTTACTTATATACTTACTAGACATTCTTTTCTTCTCCAAAACTAACCACAATAATTGTCTAGAGACTCCATCCATTATAGGTTTTTTATAAATCAACAAAAGTGATACACAAATTCTTTTCACTCCACATTTTCTTATTACTTGTTTATCAGTAACTACCATCCACAGTTGATCTTCAAGACATGTAGCCAAATCGATTCCCATACATGTTTCTCTTATTTCTTATTCTACTCCTAATAACTCTTCCCAAAATTTGACTTATCAACATAATACCTTTATAGTTAGAATATTATTATGTATAAGGTTTATTCTTGTAGAGATACTAAAAAAATTTTACCCATTCTTTGGCCATCTTCTTAAGTCTCAAAGTTTATCAACTAACTTAGCTAATCAAATTATATGTCTATGTCCCTTTCAACTCCAAATAGAAATATCATCCGAGTATTCACATTCCAAACTTCTTTCGTCATTCTATTTTCATTGGAATTTCACAACTAGTTTTTCTAAAATAGAAATAGGCAAACAAATAAATAATAAACACATGTCTAATCAACAATATTTCTATCAACATAGTTTGTGCCGGGCATATCTATTGTCAGTAAATAATATAAATTCAAGTTAGATTAAAGTTAACATAAGACATTAGGTTATAGTTAGTAGCATTAGGAGTTCAGGAAAAAGTATGTGCATGATTTCCACAATAAGAGAGTGTTTTTGTTATGGTTTGAACTCTAGGTACAGCCTAATAAAAGATATGTTCATTTTGGTATCCACCAGTGCAATTCTTTCCCATTATTATGCTATCATTGAGATGACAAAGTGCATATAATAGGAACAGAATGTAGCAGATGCAGGTGAGAAATGAATGAAAGACATTGGGCCAAAGAGAAAAATCCATCATCTGAGAAAGAATAGTACAAAGGTAACAATACAAAAAATATGAAATCACTATAAATCATTATCAAATATTGAACATCTCAAACAGAAACAGTCAAATCTATCATCGGCCTAAACTACTATGAGTTAAACACAAATCACAAAAATGATACTGAGAAGTATACCAATTCAAATCCATTTAATCACATAGACATTCTAGCAAGATTAGTAGTAACTATCTCTATTTTAGAAGTACTCAGCAGGGTAACCACGGATAACAGATTTCTAGTGATCTCAGCGATGTGTTACCAATTTGATCTTAGGACAAAGTAAAATGCGGATAGGCTCAGATAATCAGAGGAAAGGAAAACATATTTAAATGAATATTGGAGCACATGAATGTAGCGTATCAAGCTACAAAAATGACTAACTGAATTTTTCATCCACTAAAAAAGGTTTTCGAGAACACTCCAACCCTTTCGAAGCCAAGCCTTGGAAGAAACACAAAAAAGCAAAGTCGAAACGCGTCGGACTATGAGCGAGGTACCTGAAAGGCGTGAGCCGGAAGCTGCCATCCGTGGCGTCTCACCATGATCCAAGAACCCCAGTGCTTCAGAGACACAGAACTCTCAGATCACCGGCGCAAACGCGGTCAACAGGAAACGAGGACTTCGTTTACCCAGCAGGGGCGAGAAGATCTCCACCCTCCTACGGAACTTACCGACTCAAAAATGAACAAGGGTTAGTTCCTTCCACAAAGGCAAACGCTCTACAGACACTTCGTCGTCCCCGGAAACTGGCAGAAGAGCAAGGATGGACGAACTAGGGCACCGCCGACGAGGAAGGAGGATGGAACGAAGGAGACAGATGCGATCTGGTTCAGTTCGTAGCCTCGTGACGAGCGATGCAGTTTCCGCCTTCACTTGTGGATTTGGGGAGTAGTAGTGGAGTTCACCGTCGAGTTGCCCTAGCGGCCCGTTTATCCACCTTGAAGCGAGGATTTGAGGCTTTATTTATTACTGCAGAGGGAGCGCAAGTGCGAAGTAGTGGGCGGAAACTGAATTAATTTAATTACTAGAATAAATATTATCTTCTTCAGAGCGCCGTAATTTTTAATTTAATTTTTTATGTAGTAATATAACAAGCTTATCTATGTTTAAATTTAGTTATTTATTTACTTATTAAGTTTATTTAAATTTATTTTTTTAAATTCATTTATAGTATTCCGTATATGATATTCATAAATGGCCATAAAATACAAGTAAATAAAAAATATATATTAGATATTAATCCTTTATTTAAGGAAACACGTAAAGATTAGAAAAACATAGAGAAACCATAACTAATGAAAGGAAGACCATTGAGAAGAATAATAAGGGGGTTTGTGCCACCTCATGCATAGCCGTCAATTTAAATTGGGGGTTATCAGATTGGTTTATCCTGTCAAAAAATTTAAATGAATTAGATTGAAATTTTATCAATCTATTTTAAGATGGGTTCAGATAGATTGATCCGCTTATGCTCGTGATCCGCGTGGGTCAACGGATTTGAATTGACCTACAGGTTGAAATTTTTTATTAATTTATTTTAAATTTTAAAATTAAAGTAGAAAACTTAACGAATGAGTAAGTTTGATCCATCTAAATTACAATTCAAGTTTAAAATTTTTAACTTAATCAATTTAAACTATAATCTAAACTTAATATTTTTAATATTTTTTTATTTTTTAATAGGTCTGTGGGTTGACTTGCCTAACCCATAACCTGTTTTAGGTTAGGTTGGATTGGAGATTTTCTAACCCGCTAAGTTGATGGGTCGGTCCGTCTCATCATGGATTAGCCTGTTTGACAACTCTAACCTCATGAAATATACAAATTCGTGGGTTTTTAAGATCAAGAAGAATGCTTAAGAGAGGTATAAAAGTACCAATATTTAATGGTTTATTCCTATTGCAACCCAGAATAGATAGAAGATATATGAAATGAATGCCAAATCAGTCTTTTGAAGAAGTTTTTATTAAATGACTTTGTGAAGAGAGAAGGAAAGATCTCGAAATGGAAAGAGGCTCTTTGTAGCTCTAAGCATATATACACCAAGAGATAAATGCTCATCTCAAAGATAATATATACTTAATGAATGTGAAAGATCTCATTTTCATAGGGAACAATCAAGTAATTCAAGTCAATAATGGCATAAGACTTTGAGATGACAAAAGTAAACAGACACATGAGTTTTCTTTCTCAGAGAAGCTAGTGTTGAAGAAGTTTAAGATGGATGATTATAATCCAATTCTGTCTGTGTCATTGACCTTAAGCAAACATTCTCCATTGGATTCTAACAACACATTTAAACAGTAGAATAAATTATTTTTGTCTATTTTCTGATATATTGTCCTTATGGCATGCATTATTCCTAGTTCTTTAATGAACCCATTCATTAAAGGTGACCAAGAACATCATGACCTCAACAGTCACAATGACTTCGAGGATCCACCATAAGAAGAGAGCCTGGCACAAGGAATTGGCAAGGTGGTCTTCGAGGATGGGCAGGAATTGTGCCTTCAGTTTGCT
>JBBMKF010427651.1:0-13735 GCA_037834155.1 Curcuma caesia
GTCTAAAATTTATTAATTTGAAAGGATATTAAAAGATAAAAAATAAATGATAATATCAAAAATATTATTAAATTAAAAAAATTTATAATAGTATTTAAATATTTTTAAAAATAAAAAATTAAAACGGAAAAAAATTAAAAATAAAAAAATCTAAATTCACATTTAGAAAAAAAAATATAAACTCACATTTAGAAAAAAAAATCGAAATTAATTTCTAAAAAAAATAATCTTAAAATTTTAAAATAAATACAAAAAAAAATTAAACATGAATTTTGACGATTCAATTTGAGTGAACTATAGTATATTAATTCTACTGTGTCAATTGAATTAGGAGGTTACAGGTTGATCATTTTCTTTATTAGTAGTTTCAATCATTATTTTTCAAGGTCTAAAAGGGAGGTTAATAGTTTTGATTTTTTCTCGTCTTATTTCAGAGAGAAATATAACTGTATCAAAGGACATAAATTAGTCGTGCTGTTTGATGCTCTTGCATTAGACGCTCCAGATTGAAAATAACTCATCCTCGAGTTTAGGACATTGTCTTCAAGATCAAAAGTCTTAAGTTACTGATGAATTAATAATCATTTTGTAAGTGGTAGCATGGAAGGAAGATCCTCCCACATTAACTCAATTAAATCTCTAGGCGACTATTGTACTTTTATTAAGCATGCACTCCATTCTCAGATAATTTATCATCTAGAATCTCATTAATAACTAAAATCTCACAATCATCACCATAAAAGTACCTCGTCATATATTGGCTCACCAATTGATTTAACATTATCTTCGTCATGTTGAATAAATTGGAGGGCTAATTCAATGCAAGATGATACGATGGAGACCGAGGTTTCGTCGATAGATGAACTAGATTGCTGATTGTCGTCGAATAAAGTGGACTTTTGATATTCGATCAAAACTTCGTCTAGGTCTATCTATTCTTCGTCAGTATCGTCATAAATTAGATCATAAAATATTTCGATCTTATCGTTGTCTCCGACACCTCCTATGATCGGACAATCGGGAGAATAGAAATGATCGTACTCGATGTTGTCGAAGTTCGCATCTTTATGGTTATTTCCACCGCCATAGGAAGAAGGGGGATGTAGCGGAGCCGGTGTTATCTCGAAGTTGTAGGTGGTGGGGCGGCTGATCCCGAATCCTTCAAAATCAAACTTGCGTTTTGATATCTCTCATCGATTGAAAATTAAGGATTTTTCAAAAATGGAATAAAAAAATTTACGATCGTTACGATCTTGCATCACTAGACGCTAAGATGACTTTGTGACTTGTCTTTGTAAATTTTGAAATATCTCATCTCGAGTGCTACGATCACTGTGTGAGATTTCTTTAGTCAGAACCTGTCTGTCACGATCACGACGATGATCTATCGGATTTGAGAGCTCTAATATCAACTGACGTCGAGCGGAATAACGATTATCCTACAAGATGTATTAATTTTGTTGATCAATTGTGAATATCAAAAAATTAATTATCTAAAATCTATTAATTTAAAAAAAATATAATGAGATAATAAAATAAATGACATTGTTAAAAATATTATTAAATTATTTTTTTACAAGAACTTAATTAATAAGAAATAAGAAAAAATTAAAACGAAAAAGATTAAAAAAATTAAAAAGATAAAATCTAAACTCACATTTAGAAAAGGAAAAAATTAAAATTAAAAATTTTAAACAATTAATTTTAAAATTTTAAAATAAATTAAAAAAATTAAAGATGAAATTTAGAATTTTGATGAATGGATTCAAGTGAACCATAGTGTCATAATTCTACCGTGACAACTTATGTCAGGAGGTCATGAGTTCATCATCTTCCTTGTCGTTAATCTCAATCATCGTTTTTCAAGTCTATAAGGAAAGCTCATAATCTCGATTTTTTCTCATCATATTTCGAATGAGAATTTAATTGTATTGGAGAATTCCTGCCGACGTCTGGAAAATGATTGATGGAGTTTTATTTTCTGCCAATTCAAACCTCGAGTCCTTTCTCTCCCAGTAGCTCGTGTGGTGGTAGCACCTTGCATAGGGAGCTAGGACGACGACTGCAGCCGTGATCACAAGTATAATATCATAGAAAATAAAAAAGGAAGAAGACAAAGACCTCCTCCTATGTATATCTCTGCAATAAAATCGATCATATAGTTTTTAGATACTAAGGTCAAGGTTGGCATCCTCCTCCAAAAATTTAGAGTCGCGTCTCGTCTTGGTCCCCTCGAATCCACACCACGCTGCCCAGTATCCACTCAAGCTATCCCACTATAAATTCACCGCAAAGGCCGCATGATTTCTTCATCCCCATTTCTTCCTCTCCCTTCCTGAGTGATTTCTGCTACCCTTTCTGAAACTTCCACCATTAATTATCTTCAAACTAAGTGCTACTACTTGAGCGAGGGCAGAAGTATTGAGAATCTGTGAAGCTCAGGAGGGATAGCGCCATGGGTGATGGCGAAATTATAAAGATTTCAGAAATCCTGTTTGCCTATCGTGCTATCTATCCTGAGTTTCATGGATTCTTGATACTGTCACAAGTGTAAAAGATTGGTAAATACTGATCCACTATTTTGTTTTTCCCGTAGTATTACTGCTACTTCCTGGATGCTAAAACAAGTTCGTTGTTCTCTCAGCATTAGTAGCTTGTAGATTGTTTTCAGTGTAAGGAACTTCACACCATCATTTTTTTTGTGGCTTATGTTAGTTGCCTCTTCTGTTTTCATTTTCAAATATGGATTTGATTCAAGACTGTCATCTAAGTTCCTTTCAACTTTTTCATTTCTTCTAAAATCACTGGATATTACCGGTGAAAATGGAAAAGCAAGTGTGATGGTGAGGTTATATACGTAAGTAGATGGCATCAAAGCAGATTGGAAGCAGACCTTCAAGGTACCAGAAACTCGCAGCTTTGTTCATCTTCAAAATTGATGAGTACGCTTAATAATACAAGGACTTGCAGAGACTTGGATTTGTAGATGGTCGATTAAGATCATAAACTGCTTATCTGGTATCCTCCTGAATTAGCAGAAAGTAAAAAGGTTGTGAGGAAGCTCAAAAGCTTGCGATGGATAAATGTTCGATGTGCAAATTCAACAGGCCCCTGTTTATTTCAATCATACGATCCGGAGAGCTGATGTAATCAAGGAGGGTTGATTCCACTGTACCTTTTGAAATAAAAGAAAGTGAAAAAAAAAACAACTTTTACAATTACTTTGTAAATGTCTCTTGCAGAAAGATTGCTCTTCGATTCCTCTCCCTCTTCTGCTACCCCTAAAATACAGAGACGCAAAGCATCATCAGCAATACTCTGACTAGAATCTAAGTTTCATCAACGAAGTAATGGGACTTTAGGGAGCTCAAGAACATTGTCTTGTAAGTAATGAAGAACCATATTGCGAAGATTGCAGAGTTATCAGTTGCTACTGGAAGTATTCTAGTTCTTACTGCATTACATGCCTTTCCCTCATCGATTTATTCCAGCAGCAAATACAGTAGAATGTTGAGATTCTGTAACTGAGGATGAACTGCCAAAGTGAGCTTCTACATTAGCATGCTATTATTCATCATAAATTTACATAATAACTTTCACCATGGAAACACCAATACAAGCCAAAAGAAACATTCTACTGTCAACCAGAATGCATAAATACAGAAGAAGAACTATAGGAATGAGGTAACTTCGATGTCAAAAACCAATGTCGAGTTCTAAGATGATTTTCTAATCATTGGAGCTGATTTTTTATTCCAGAAATAAATGGTCCCAATTCACCATTACCGGATGATTATTACTGGGAAAACTCAATTATCTTGGCACTGATTTGCCTCTTCGGTGGAGAAGCAAATTGTTGAAATCAACAAAATGGCACAAATAAAGTCATTTTTTACTAGATCTGATTGTTAAGAACCAATAACAGAAACAGAATAAAATCATTTAGATGGTATATTAATGCTGATATTTAATCCGGCTAGCTTAATCAAATTCGTAGATTGTATTATTGAAAATTTCAAACAATCTATTTGCGATTCCTAATAAAGTTTGGACCTTTTTGTAAAAGTACAACTCATTAAATATTAACTCCTCCCCGCCTGTTTCATCCTTCCCCGCTCCAACCCTAACTTCCTTTCTTCGCGCCGCCACGTCGCTGCCGCCGCAACCTCACGACGCTATACTACCCAGCGACGCCGCCGCTCCCAACGCAGGAACCTCATTGCTGCCTCCTTGCGCTATTGACATCCTCTCATCTCCTCCTGTACACCCGAGCACCATTGAACGGAGGATCTAGAATTGTTTTATTCTCCTCTCGGGTGGGCGTGGGTGTTGCGAGCAAAGGCGGCAGAAGCTCTTTCCTCTTCACTGTCCAATCGCACCGACCGATAGTAGGTACTCTTCTTCCCGTATCAAAAGATTGATTTTTTATTCTTTTTTATGCCATTTACCCTACATTGTGTCCTCAATATCTGTATCTTGTGAAAAATGTTTATATTACGGCATTCAGCCCCTATATTTTTCTTTGCTTCTGTCCAGAATTATATCGGATACCAAATGAAGGAAGAGCAGAATGATGCTTCTAATGTTCCTACCAGAAAGGTAGAAATTTTATTTTGTTTCCTTTGGCCCAGAAAAGTTATGGATAATCAAATTCTGTGTTTAGATCGTATTAATGCGTAAGCTTCCTTTAAGCAGATGAAATTTACTCCCAAAATACCTCCTCGGAAGGCACCAAAGGCTGTTGCGGTTAAAACGTATGCTATCAAGGTTTTTTTTTTAAAAATTTTAGAAGCCCTATCATTTTCTTTTTCTTTTATCCAACATATGTGCTATTGATTGAAGGGAGAAAACCGAAAATAAGGAAGATACTGTCGACAAGGAACTGCTTTCAAAGCTAAACCGCGCAAAGGTAATTGTTGACTGAAAGTTGACTCACCAATGTTGGTTAAACATGACATTCAGAAAAAATGCATTTGGGCATGTGTTTCACAGGCAAGCGATGGATTTGTAAAGAGAACCCCTAAGATTGATAAAAAGGGTAAGATATCTAGTGTGATAAATCTTCTGTTATTAACGATGAGGGAAATCATTGTCCTAGAATTTTTTTTATTTGTTATTACTTTTTGTATAGGGTGTAACATGCTAATATTTTATATGTTCAAAGAATAACTTTGAGATGTAGGTTGTTTAGAGTCAATACATAGTACATTTGTCTAGTTATTTGGTAATAAAATCTGTCCATAGTACGAACAACTGAATTTTAGCCAATACATGAGAATATCTGTTAGACATACTTTTCCAGCAGTTAATTTGCTTTATTGTTTGATGCTCTTATGCAATATTTGGCGAGTTTTATTCAAAAAAAATTATGGCATACTTTTCAGCACATCCTCAAGGGCATACTGTATACTGAAATCTGTCTGGTGAATAGCTCTGTAGTTTATGTGCATTATGTATCATTACTCTGACCTAGTTTGTGCTCGGAATGACTTTCAAATTTCACTTAAGAATTTTTTCAACAACTCGTGAGGTCATAACATTTCATTGTTAGTTTTTTTGCAAGAATTTATCATGCATATCAATCTACTTACGCCAGGAGAAACAAAACATCTCATTTACAAGTGTGAAGGGGCATATTGCCTAGTTTGTGTTTCCTTGTAGGGGGAAGGGGGGAGTTTTTTTTTTTGAGTTATTCATGCTTTTGCTAGAAAGAAGTTCACTTTGGTCTTACAAAAAAAAGGGCATTTTTTTGTATGCCTTGTATCTTTTATCATCAACAACTCAAGTGATGTACGTTGGATTTTTCTTTTTTTAGCTTGCTCTTGCTTCCAATTTATTATCTAGTAATTTCCTAGCATGACACATAAATTGTTGAAGAAAGACTCATTGATTTTGGATGAAGTGCAATGTCCTGAATGATAGTGCAGAAGATGATGCAGAAGTTTCCAGATATTTTATTAATGTTAAAAGATTGTCTTGGCCATCCTCTCAGTTTTCTTAATTTGAGTTACAATCCATGTAGGATCTTTAACTAATTTTGATATCACCCTGAGAAATTAGAAGAATATATAGTCTATTTTTATTAGCCAAATCTATTATTTTTCTCATGGAGTAGGTCTTCTTCATTCCTTCCCTAAAGAGTAGTCTGTGATGAAGTTGTTGTACTCCTTTGCGAGCAGTAAAATTTCTTTTGCTGTTACAAACCAGCAGTGGTAGTGTAATTCCTTCTTCATAACCACAGACTGCTACTTTCAGAATGTAGATGGACAATGAAGTGCTCCACAATGCTTACTATCTTTTTTCTTATTGCAGATGGCCCATCCGAAGTAGCATTTGGCCAAGGAGGTTCCATGGTAAGGTCATTCCCCAAGGGCGGCCTTGCTGGAAGCCAGAATTCAGGTGCCATTTGATTTATATAATTTTTCAATTTTTTCTCAAGCTTCTTTTATAAATCCACTGAAGATCATTTTTATACATTTTCTGGATTTACGTACATCAGCGTCGCTGCCAAAAGAATATGTTGAGCCCTGGGTGAGCAACAAAGCAGTACTCGCAAATAAATTTGTCTTTATAGATTAATCAACCACTTATTTTCTGTTGTTTTCCCAGGATTATACTAATTCCTATTATCCTACTACACTTCCGCTAAGAAGGCCTTTCTCAGGCAACCCAGGTAAATAATTAGTCTGCTAAAGTCTTAAGGCAATGATGTATCAAAGCAATTTACTTTCAGCTGCATTGCTTGTTTGTTTCAGAAATTCTCGATGAAGAGGAGTTTGGTGAGGCAACTAAAGCTAACATGGCTTTTGATCAGACTCAAATTAATCCAGCTCTAGAGCTTGATTTGATGGTATTTTATTTGTTATAGCTCGGATTCTACCAAATACATTGCATTTATCTAATCAGCATGATGTCAATGTCACTGATGCCAGCAAAAGAAAGAAGATACACAGATGCTCCTTTTACAGTTGCCTGTAAATCTTCCGCTAGGACAGCAACCTTCTGCAGGCACCAACGTTGAAGATGCTGCTTCCAAGAGAGACCGTGCATCCAAGAATGGCGCCAAATTAGAACTCCCATCAGGACGTATGGGGAAAATTATGGTCTACAAGAGTGGAAAAGTGAAGATGCAGCTAGGAGATGTGCTTTATGATGTGAGTTTCATTATATACAACATATGTTTATTTTTTGAATGTTTATGATAATCAAGACTCCATTTATGAAAAGTATGAACATACTTTATTTCCAGATAAGTTCTTGCTAATTATTAAGCAATTATACGTGCCTTTGCAGATTTCTCCTGGTCAAAAAATTGCATTTTCTCAAGCGGTGGTGGCCATTAATACCAAAGAGAAGCATTGCTGCGCGTTAGGTGAGGTTGATACGCGTCTTGTTGTAACTCCGGATGTGGATTCTCTCTTGAACGCCATGGATGATTTGGAGTTACATTAGCAACCCAATAAACTCCAATCAAGGATACTTATTGCAGAAGTGGAAACTTATTCCTTTGATTATTTATTGAGATGTGTTATTAGTTTTTTTTAAAGAAAATGTAATGTCCTGATGTGTCAAAGTGAAATCTTTAAGTTTTTTTTTATATATATAAAAAATTCAAGGTAGCTAAAATTAACAAGCTACAAGACGTGTTCATGTGATTTATATATTCATTATTTCACCAAATTCTTCTTTTGTTTAGTGTTTGAGATTTACCTAATTTCCTTGTTAACGAAGAAAGAGCCACTAAAATACCACTCTTTGACTCAAATCGAACCTACTCTGACTAAATCAATTTGGACGTCCAAGTATCCGATCGAAAACATTTAGTTTATTGCTTATTAATTTAAATTGGTGAGATTTCTTCGCAATTGCAAGAATTGATCAAACTATTACGTTTACTGTTGGCATGGTTAAGTTCGCTGAACAATCCTAATTAGCTCTTAAGAATTCCTAAGGCCATTACAGCTCATCTCAATTATATTTGCCCTAAAATTGTATAGAACTTTATCAATCCGAACGCTGCCAACGTGCATGCATGGAATAAAACAACATTAAGTCAACTGCACTTATAACATTGAAACAGTACATAGTTCCAACTAAAAGTTGTCAACAAGCAGGTTCTTATTGATTTTGCTTCTGCTTAAGGAATTCACTGAACGTAGCATAAGTGGAATTTGTCGCCCAATAAAAAAGATATTTTTTTCGACTTCGTCAAAATTTAATTTTTATCTATTATAATAATATATATTCCACATTAACCAACTTAATCTTACTCCGGGGCTGGGGGTGTTATATGGTTACTTCCCTGCACGTATCTTTGACTATTAGCCGTATACGTATGTTTAAAATCATATAAAATTGACGGTTTGAACGCATGCATTAATGCATATACAATAGTACTCGTGCCCAGCTGGAAGTCATCGATCGTCCCAGTTGAAGTGGTAAAATACAAACCTTTTTTTTTTAACTAATTAAATTAAATCTTCGATCGACAGATTTGGTAAGAAAAGAAATCATGAATTAATTAATTAATTGATGGACCGTCCATTTTTAAATGATGATTTGCTAAATATATATTGATTGTTGAATATATTTATAAACCTATCGAGATTGTGATGGAGTGGTCGGTTCGGTTGGGCTGTTGTTTTCTTGTATGCATAAACCAAACCATCGACATAACGAGAGCAGTTGACAATGCATATAGATACACGCAACATAATTAATTAATTGCATACGTCGTCTCTTAATTACTAATCTAAACTTGGCTTACAGAGTCAATATCACAACTCATTCAAGCTATAACATAATGCACGCTAGCTCGCTCTAATGGTATTAATTATATACGTACGTACGCCAAATGCACACAAATTAAATCCAAAGTAGCAGGTATAGATCATCGCCCTTTGTACCATGTAAATAATATGACCATCCATTAATTATTTTCAAGAGATCGAACCTTCACATCTCCCTCTATATATAATGCTCTCCACCTATGTGCTTGTTCCCATGCAAACTTCTTCATCGTTCAATTCACAAGCTAAGTCCTATCTAGCTATACTGTGTGCAATGGCCTCCTCCAACTTCTTATTTCCTTCTCTTCTCGTCTTCCTCCTCCTCACCCACAGCGGGGCGTGGCCGGCGCCGCAGCTCTCCACGGACTTCTACGTCAGGTCGTGTCCCCAAGTGTTTGACACCGTGAGATCGGTAGTCCAATCCGCCATCCAACAGGAGAGGCGGATGGGAGCTTCCCTGCTTCGCCTCCTCTTCCATGATTGTTTTGTTCTAGTAATAATCGATGATTATGATCATCCATCGATTTGGTCCTTCTCCAATTACTAGCTAGTGTTATCTAGTTAATAGTCAATTAACTTTAGTAATTTTGTACGATAGGGTTGTGATGCATCGTTGTTGTTAGACGACACGCCGACCTTTAGAGGGGAGAAGACGGCGAAGCCAAACAATAACTCCGTCAGGGGTTTCGAGGTCATCGATCAGATCAAGGCGGCGGTGGAGAAGGTGTGCCCTGGGGTTGTGTCCTGTGCCGATATCTTGGCAATTACTGCAAGGGACTCTGTCGTCATTGTGAGTATCGTAATTACATTGATTATTTTAAATATACTACTGTTTACGTAGCTATAAATAGCTAGTAATAATTATTAATTTTAATTTCATAAACTATTCAAGTTGGGAGGGCCTGACTGGGAGGTGAAGCTGGGGAGAAGGGACTCGAGGAAGGCGAGCTTCAAAAAAGCAAACAGGGAAATTCCTCCGCCTTTCTTCTCCCTTGCCAATCTTACTGCTTCCTTCGCGAGGAAGGGGCTCTCACTCGGAGACCTGATCGCGCTTTCTGGTTTTACTTTTGACTGATTAGTTTTCTCAAATTGTTTTATCAGATCGATCATATTAATTTTGACGTTAATTATTACTGTTATATATACACAACAACGTGCAGGTGCCCACACGATAGGCCTGGCGCAGTGCCTCAACTTCAGAGACCATATCTACAACGACACCGACATCGACAGCTCCTTCGCGAATATGAGGCAGGCGTATTGCCCCAGAGCCGTTGGCTCCGGCGACAGCATCCTGGCACCGTTGGACCTGCAAACTCCGACAGTGTTCAACAACGATTACTATAACAACCTCGTCGCCTTCAAGGGCCTCCTCCACTCCGATCAGGAGCTCTTCAAAACCATCGGCAGCAACAGCGTGCCCCTGGTCAAGTACTACTCCGGCAACACCGCTGCCTTCTTCAACGACTTCGTCGTGGGGATGATCAAGATGTCCGACATCCGGCCGCTGACCGGCATGAAGGGCGAGATTAGGAAGAACTGCAGGAAGATGAATTGATTCATTGTTTAGGGCATCCATGCATGCACAGACCACGTGTTGAAGCTGCTGCCTAAATAATGCTGCTTAATTAAGTTATATAAATTGCGGTCGATCAAGAACTGTGTTGTAATTCCTTAAAGTCGCGTTCAGTTTCAAGTGTTTTCATCTCCTTTGCTCCGTGATCATGTCTGAATTACGCCTTGTGTTTTATACTTTGTTTCATTGTACTTGTTGGTGATCCTAAGTGTTGCATAAATAATGTTGAATCCAATGTTGTATAATTTGAGTTAGCAAAATTTGATTGTGATTTCAAATTTGAGAAATGGACCAGGTGATGTATACGATTAATTATATAGCCAAAAGAAGAGTAATTAAACAAAGCGTGCATAAAAGGAAAAAAAAATACCATACTTAGCCAATCGCATATTATATATATAACTCCATAGATTGATAGAGCAAAACATGAAAAGTATTAGGACCAAAATGATAAATCTACAAGAAGGGATTGATGTATATAGCTAACACAGTATCCTTGAACTCTGTTATTATAACAGTTTGCACTTCCAGAACCATTCAGTTGCCCGGCCGAATCGTCAAGGGATTGATGCATCCATCATTTATCAGATGATTAATATTTAACCGCAAAACATATCGAAAATTCTTTACAAATTCTAATTTATTGTTTAAATATTCTGAAGAACAATTATGTATATCTTCCACAGTCATGAAAAGCATAAATCATAGATAGAGTTTGTGAATCGATGCATGATTGAGTCGCATCTTATTAAATGTTTCAAGAAGCTTCGATTCAAATCACAGTGCCGATGTGGGCCTCAATCAGGCCTCGCAAGCATTAATACCCTGCCGACCCATGTGTTCACGTGAGCTGTCCTATTGGACAGCAACGTGACAAAATCAAATTTTACTTAATTTAGCGCGACGGTGTTGGATTCTGTTGGGATTTGAATCCACCACTCCCCTTCACTCCACGATGCCCATTATTATTTATTCATTTGTTTACTGATAGATAAATATTTGATGGGATGAATTCACGATTTTAATGATCTTAGATGATCAATTTTATGATCATTTATAAAAAAATAAATTAAAAAATTATAATTAACTATTAAAAAAAATATTATTTTGATTTCATCAAAATTTGACTTGCTATAATAAATCTATTTTACAATCACCAACTCAATAGAAAACTTGAATGTGATCATTAATTGAACCAGAGAAATACCTGACCTGATCATTAATTGAGCCAAATTGTTTAATGCTTCCCACTCTCGAACTGGATTTGAATCACCTCGGTTGATATTGGAAAAAAAATCAAATGGTTGAAACGGAAACGGAAAACGGCAATAGTTGAAGTTTCCCATTTTTGGAAACGTCGAAGACCTACAGCGGCGAATTCAGCGCCAGGAAGCCGCGGAGCAGCTCTTGCAGCTCCACGCCACCTACGATCTCCTTGATCATGTGCAGACGGAAGAGGTTTTGATAGAATAAAATGGATGAAAAGATGCGTCTTGCGAAGACGAACCCAACAAAATTAGTTTGAATCAAATCAGAGATCGTTTGGTTAGTAAACCAAGTAAACCAAAATTGAACCGGTTTATTACAGTAATCGGTTCAACCGTTATAATAAATCTTAGGTTTTAAAGCCGGTTTAGCTAATTAATTGCGCCGATTCCTGTGCATTCCTCGTTATAACTTCTAAACTCCGACTTTCTCTTCCTTGTTCAGCGATCCCGTTCGCGTGCCGCGCGCCCGACCGATTCTCTCGCCGGTTTCCTCACGCCGGCGAGACTATAAGATGGGGGCGAGGCCGAAACCCCTCACCATCCCAGCCGCGCCCCTTTCCTCCGCCTCCGTCACCACCCGTTGCTACACAGCACAGCCGCCAAATCACAGTCGCCAGGGATCACAAGGAAGACCGCCGCCTTCATCGCCCGCAGCACGGAGAAGAAGCTCCGCTGCCGCCTTCAACCACCGCTCCTCTTCCTCTGTAGCCGTGTTTTTCCTCTGCCCTGATCGCCACTACACAACCGCGCCCCTTGCTGCCGCCTCCTCTCGCTTTCCTTCACCGCTGAGGACGCGACGCCACCGTCCCTGTCATTGCCGCCTGTGTGAAGAAGACGCCCGCCGGCCGCCGCCCGTCAGAAGAAGCCGACGCCGACGCCCTGCTGCCGCGTCTCCTCGTCGCCTCCACGGATGGAAACGTTTCCCCCCGTTTCAGAAACAGGGACGTCCGTGTAAAGGACGTTTCCAGACAGCGCAGGTCTCATCCCATCTTGGTACTTGGTTGGGCAAGTATTAATCAAAATTTATGTCCTTACTGAGCCTAGGTTCAATCTAAGTAAAAAATAAAAATAAAAAACCAGCAATTATATCTAACATGAATAGTTTTAGATCCCCTAGATCGTGACCCTTATTAGGTCTGATCAAATAGTATATTTGATCCTTGGGGACCTAGTAACTGTTCAATCCTACTAGATTGGTCAGGTTGGACTTTGGAACCCATGCTTGGACTCATGATTTCTTGCATTGATTTAGTAGAGACATATATGATCTATGTTTGGCTTTATGTCCAAGCCAAGATCTGTTGTATATAGCCCTTTGAGTTCCAAGTATCATGTAAGATACTTGAAGCTCGAAGTGAACTTTTCCAACGATCTCATTAGATCGGCAATCTGAAGTTTCAACTTGGAATTTTCTTTCTCAAGTTTGACTTAAGTTGACATTCCAACTTGAACATTTTCAGTTAGTGAACTGATATTGATTTTCTCCTTAAGGAGTGCTATCTCCTTTTGGAGAGATTCAACTTGAGCACTAGACTTAGCTAGTTTCTTAGTTAAACTATAAATTATAGTATACAATTTATTCATATTTACAAAGGTTTTTGGCCCTTCTGAACTAGATATAGATCCATGGCTTGAATTTGATTCATTGTCCCTACTTAGATCGACTTGAAGTTGACATGGAGGGTGTCGATAGACTTTGACTTCGGCTATGCTTATCCGAGCTCAGGTCAACTAGAATCATCGTTCCGGTCGACTCCAATCTGATGTGGAGGGTTTTGATATACTTCAACTTTCGCTGTACTTATCCAAGCTCAGGTCGACTGGAATGCCCATTCCGGTCGACTCGAGCATCTGAACTTTGGATAACTTTACCCGTAGTCAAGTACTTCACCTCTCTAACCTGCATTACAAGTTAGCTCCAAAAACATATAAAAAACAGGTGGAGAATCAGTTCTCAAAAACTATTTCTTAGTCTTAACTTTAGGTTTCCAATTTAGATTAGACCGACGCCTAATGTTCCTCTTCGAGATCACGTCCTGACCCACTCCTATTAGAAGAGTTTACTTGACTACCAACCAAGTCCTGTCGATTTATTGGACTTT
>JBBMKF010427977.1:0-13730 GCA_037834155.1 Curcuma caesia
TTTTGCTCATCTAGTGTGCTGCCTCTTGAGGTACTTGCCGTGTCCTTGGACACGATTTTAGTACAGATGAGTGGCTTAGAACACAACCTGCTCTTTTAAAATAGCATGCAGCTTGGTCCCCTGATTCTGTACCGTGTGAGGTATCCTTTCATGAACATGAACCAGAAACATACAGCACTCCAAGCGAACTCAATAAAGAAGTGAAATAGGACAATATCTTTATCTTTGCATTCTATTTCATGTTCATGCTTATTCTATTCCATTCAAGGAACTTAAAATTAAGATTACACTCCTTGCACATGAATGGAATGGAATGGAATAGAATAGAGTACGATGATGGAATGATGTATTTCACAATCTTATTTCACTTCGTAAATTTTAACTTTAAAAGGGGACAAATTTTATTCCACCACTGTATTTATTAACAAATTTATTAAGACTTTAGTTTTTTTTTTCCTTTTAATTATTATGAAATTTAAAAATTAAAGTAATCAAGCTTGGACGATGAATTTTATGGATTATGCAGTTGTAAAGGAGCTTCAAACTTGTCAGTGGTCATTAAATTTAATGGACCCAAAAGTTACGTTACCTATGTATTATGTTGATGTTGCATTGTAGTTTTTCATGTATTTTTGTTTTGAAAATCTAAGTAAAATTATTTAAGTTTTTTGTTTCAAAACTACATTTTTTTATAAATAAAATGAAGAAACAAGACCTCATTAGCCAACCAATTAGATCACAAACAAATTATACTAGTTAGACCAATCAACCAATAAACATGTTGAAGGGTTGTTTGAGTTGGATCACTCGTTCTAAGGGCATCCACATGGCAGAGGATATTTTATCAGTTATGTTAAAATTATAAAATGTAAATATGCATATAATAGATTTAATGTCCATTTATAGAAATTTGTGCATCTGATTGTTGTTTATGTGATATGTCATTAGGATGATTAAATTATGATAATGCAACAAAAGAAATAGAATATGTTATAGCTTATTTCAATTCAATTTCGTTACATTCACAGATTAAATATGGTAATTTTTATAAAAATAAGATATTTTCTCTTCATTTTTTGAATAAAATAATCTATTTTCTGCTAGGTCCAACCCGCGAACCAATTAATTGATTTTAAAAGTGGGTTCGATTGATTCCGAGCCCGTGAAAACAAGGAAAGATGCGTAAGGAAGTGAAGTTTCCGTGTGTGTTGCCTTCGAATCCGATTAGGTCAAATCCTTCTCGCTCCGAATTCCGAACCTGTCATCTGATCTCCCATTCCTCCCTCCGTCTCTTTCCTTTCTTTTTGTCATCAATTCCTTCCAAATTTTGGTTTTTTCGTCCGTCCCAGACGTCAACGCCTCGTGTAATGGTGTTAATTTGATCGAATCTGCGAGGGACTGGAATTGGGTGGCCATTGGGCGGCGGCCAAGCGATGGAGGGCGGAGCTGGCGGCGGGGGCGACGTGGAGTTGGTGTCCAAGACGCTGCAGTTCGAGCACAAGCTCTTTTACTTCGATCTGAAGGAGAACCCAAGGGGAAGGTACCTGAAGATTTCTGAGAAGACATCGGCCACGAGGTCGACCATCATCGTCCCTGTCGACGGCATCGTTTGGTTCCTCGAGTTATTTGGATACTACATCGGCACTGACGAGCAGGACGCCTTCAGCAAGGAGCTCAAGCTCGATTCCAAGGTTTTGTCTTTCCCCTTCACTGTTGGTTTCAAAGGTAGGGTTTTTGGATCCTCTAACCGATGGCTATCTCCTTGTTCCTGGAAAAGGCGTTTTTTTTCGACATTGGCGAAAATAAAAGAGGCCGCTTTTTGAAGGTACGTTTTTGCCACGAAATTTCTGATTTTATTTCAACATCTATGTATCAAGTTTATTAAAGAAGACCGAGTGAGTAATTTGATTACCTTCGTTGACCTATTTGTTTCTTTTTATCATCAGCGATGAGTAATTAAGTTTTGTTTACTCTAAATTTGGTGCTGAATTTGGTTAGATATTTTCATCAGTGACAAGTTTGAGCCGATAGATGGCTGAGCATTAGGTCCAATAGTTATTCAAGTTAACACAGAGGAACAATTTGAATGGAGAGTTAGGTTGGGATTTTTTAAACAGGAATTGGATAATAAAAAATTAATAAGAATCAATTCTTTGAAAGAAGAAGATGTGGCTGGGAGATATTTTGTTGCTATGAAATTGATTATGTTAGCTTCTGTGTTTTATAAAATTAAGACAGGGATGGAAGCAAATAGTAAATTTTCTTGTATCAATTTTGGTAGTATTTTATGAACTAATGATACTAGTTGTTCAATGGCAATCAGTGAGAAATTAACAATTTGCACATAAAAGTTTCCAACTGATTTTCTTGTTATAACAATGTGGTGAACCGTGAAAAACTAAGAAAATCTTTATATCTATACTTGTGCGGTCATAGATGTAAACAATTGGACATTGTTATTGTGATCCATGCAAATGACCTCTGGATGACTTGAACCAGCCTTTAGCCTTTATTTTCAATTGTGTGGTTATCTACTTTATTAGACTGTTCAAGATAATGACCTAAGTTTTTTGCCCTTTTAAGTTATGTTAATTCTGTTGTTGAGATTATTCTGATAGATGATATGGAGCAGCAATTTAAATGAATCTGAGAAACATAAGTATCGGGGGCTGTAGTTTTATGTTGAATCAGTGGAACTTGAAGTGTGATTTCAGTAAAAGAAATCAAAAATGGTTTTAAAAAGGAGTCACTGAAAATTTTACTTGTGAGATTAGATTGCGTTAATTAAATTTAGAGAATGCCTTCATGACAAAACAATTACTTGTTTTTGGATAATTAAGGTAATAACTCTTGATTAACTTGTGACTGCTCAACAGTGTTCAGTTGTACCCTAATTAACTGGAATGGACATGACGACGGTTTGTATGATTAATGTGATTAAAGTTAAGAAAGATAACTAACACTGTTTCCTTTGTCTCTATCCAGAGTAATATCTAACAGAGTTCCTTCACTAGTTGAACATCAATGTTTCTTGTCAAAATGTCATCACTTGTATTGTAAAAGAAAAAAAAATCTATTGTTGAACAAGGATATTAAATTCTATTTACTTTCTCCATGAAGTTAATTCTGCCATTTGGGTGTTTTTGTGTAGTTTAATTTATTGAAGACTGGTACATACACATTATTGAGTCTTTTGGCTTTTAAACTTCCTTATAAGCTTACTGGAGTGAAAGACTATTTTCTGATAACTATATTGATATCTGAAGTATTAAATGCTAAGTAAGGTTTAAAGTACAGTAGCATTTCATTGAAATTACATCTGTTTGTTATGCCTAAAAGATAACACTCATCCTCAATATCATTTCTAGTTATATGTCATAAGTAGCTCTTATTAGCCCTTTTACTTTTAGGAAATAAACACATGATTTACTCATGGTCAACTAGGAAACATCACAAACCTTAATTATCATCAGCAATTTTAGTGTAAGTTTATATTTTCAATGTTTGATTTAAATGACGGAATTATTTTCTATGTAGATATCCGAGTCATCTGTCAATAGGAACCGGAGTACAATCATTGTTCCTGCTGGAAGTTCAGGCGAAGAAGGATGGGCCGCATTTAGGAATGTGTTACAAGAGATACATGAAGAGATCTCACAACTTTTCATGGTAGCAAACCAGGTAAAAGTTTGATCTACTACTATTCCTAGCTTCGGCCATAATATCCTTGAGCATGCTTGTAACTTTTTCACATACTTCTTTCCTTGCAACGCGACAGCAGCAACATATGGAACCTCCTGAGAGACTCTCAGGCCTTTCAGATGATGTTGGTGCTGGATTTATATCAGGCAACAGTGCTCGCGCAGCATCTGGTTCCGAATCAAATGTTGAACGTCTGGTGGATATCCATGCACATGATGATATTGGAGGTACGGGAATGTCGAAAGTAATCAGGGTCGATCAGAAGAGGTTCTTCTTTGATTTGGGCAGCAACAGTAGAGGTCATTTCTTGAGGATATCTGAGGTATGTGTTGAACAAAGTTACACTAGTTCAATTTTCCTCCACATACAGAAACCTAACTTCTTCCTCGTTGCAGGTTACTGGGGCTGATCGCTCATCGATCATCCTCCCTCTGTCTGGTCTGAAGCAGTTCCACGAAATGGTTGGCCATTTTGTTGAGATAACAAAAGACAGACTTGAAGGGATGACCGGTGCAAATGTCCGGACGCTGGAGCCTGCACAGAGATGATCATGCTCAATTTGGAGCATGGATCTCCAGCGAACTTAGCTCTCGCGGTTCTTGTATTTGATAGGTTTTATCATTGTTTTGTGAGGAACAATAATCTTATTCAATGATCCAAGCGAAGGGTAGAAGTGTTCGAAAGCTTTCTCGAGCTGAAGAATAATGTAGGTCAAGATCATAGCATAACCGGCCGTGGCAAAATTGCTGTTTGCTTGTCTTTAGCCAATAATCTCAACCATAATTGGTGCTATTCCTGCAAAACTCTTGCACCACCTCTGTTCTAGATCATGAGCCTTCTCTGTATAATAGATAGCTAGTCTAAAATATGTTCTATGTTTTGAGATCACTAATCTTAATTTCTATTATTATTTTTCTATTAGTTCTTCTGAATGTGCATTGTTTTGGCAAGCATGGATCATTGAGTAATATTTTTTTTGGTAATTGATGTATCTCATTTTTAATTTTTATGATTGGATTAATCTCGATTATCTAGTTCTATAAAAAAATTTCATCACGCAAATGAATTTTAGGACAATACCCAATGTTAATAGACAACATTAAAAAAATGTTTAAACCACATTATTAATTGTACTTATTTGTCCATTAATCTTACCAAAGTCATCACACGTGCTTTTTTCGAGTTATAAAAAAAAATGATAATCTTAGTAGCCACATCTCTGGGGTGGTCGGTCCGGTCCTACGGAAGTTTTCCACCGATCACCAGGATAAATCGGGAAGCGCATACGGCGGTCAATCCCCATTTGGAGGAAAATTCCTGCAAATACGTCGTAGCTGAGAATCGAATCGCAGGTCCCTGAATTACAACCCGGATGTCCTACCGTTACACCATTGCCCGGAGACTTGCTTTATTCAAGCTATAGTTAGTTTATGTAGAATCCATATTTAAAAATTGAGCAAAAATTGCACTCCACATTTCATGAATCATCAAATGTATTTTTATTTTTTATTTTTTAAGATAATCAAATGAACATTTTATCATATATTTTATCTCGAATTTTTTTTACTCTCGGAGTTGATGTAACCGCTACAATTAGCTATTATAATATAATAAAATATAATATTTTATTTTAATTAAAATTATTATATATAAAATATTATTATATCAAAATATTTTTAATAATTTTATTAAAATTATTTAAACTCCATCAAAATTATTTTAAAATGATCAAAATTATTTTAAAATGATCAAAATTATTTTAAAATTATTATATTAATTATTATAATAGTTGTAAGGATTATTTATATATGTAACTACTATAATATTATAATAGTATTGTATTAACTATTATAATATTATAACGGTTAATAAATAACTATTATAAAAATTTTAAAGTGGTTAACCAAGTTAAAATAATTGTAATGGAGTTTAAGTAATTTTGATATAATAATGTTCTATACAGTAATTTTAATTGGAATGAAATTTTATATTTTATCACTTTGTAACAGTTATATATATATATAAGTTATAGAACTAGCCGATGATTGCTACAACCATATTAAAAGTATAAATATTCTTAGAGTAAAATATATGATAAGTGCCCATTTAATGATTTTTTCAAAATAGATATCTATTTGATTCATTAGATGTGGAAGGCTCTTTTAATTTTTACTCTTAAAAATTAGAATGGATCAAATCTATATTATCAAGTCATCAATTTGACCAATATATCGAATTGATTAAATTGATTAATCAGAAATATATATATATATATATATATATAATAAAAATAATAAGTAATAAATTAAGGTAATATACGAGACTATTTTAACAATGTTGAACTTCCAGAGAATATTAATTAACTGTTAAAATTAGGTAGAATTCAATGGGATTTGCAAGCAACAATTCCATGTATAGAAATTAGTACAGAATTAATCATTATACATCTGTACAAAGTAAGATCTTATATATTAATCTACTCAAGCCTGACATTTAAATTATTTTTTTAAAAAAACCATGCATATCATATGTCTGATTAACTTATATATAGCATGAGGCCTTGGAACCAAGTCACCTCTACATCCACATGTTACCCCACCCGATGGCCCCACCTCCAGAAGACGAAGAAGACGATGGATCCCAGTAGTCCTCGAACCTCATCGCCGACGCGGTGACCGTGCCGCCGTCGACGTTCATGCCAGTGTCTTGCGAGCTGGGGCACCCCACGAAGACCTGCTCCATCCTGCAGTGCCTCCTAATTGCATCATGATGGTGGTGCAACTGCAAGTAGTCCAGGTCATGAGCTTGAGCTTGAGGTAGATATGGCTGTTCTTCCATGCCCATGCCTTCCACAGGGCTTCTCTTTGCTCCTGTGTTCTTATGGAAGACCCTGCAAACAACCCATTCGTCCTGCAATAAAAAAAAATCAGATTATTTTCTTTTTAGAGCAAATATATATACTGATTGGAAATTAAGAAGGAAAAAAAGGAGTAGTATTGCCTTTGGTGCAGATGATCTTTGAAAAGAAGCGTCGAGCCTGAACTCATGCATCACCCAGTTAGTCTTCTGGCCTCTGGGGGCTCTGCCTTGGTAGAAGACTAGCGTCTTCTTCATGCCCACGAGCACTCCTCTCCCCTCGTAGATCTCCTTGTCCTTGCCGGTCGCCTTCCAGTAGCCGGCCTCGGTGGCCCTGTTGGTCCTCACCCCCGTAGGGTACTTCCTGTCCCTCTGGCAGAAGAAGTACCATTTCTTCTCGTCCATCTTCGCCTTGCCTGAAAAGAGTACGTACGTAGCTGTTCAAGACTAATTGCAAAGGCGATCGATCTATACTACTGCATAATTCTCTTACTTGGAAGCTCCCATGGCTCGCACTTGTAGAGGTCCACCTCTCCCACGGCCCTCGCGGAGAACGAAGTGTCGATGGCCTTTGGCGTGAGGTAGTGGGTGATGATCTCTTCGTCCGTGGGGTGGAACCTGAAGCCCGGAGGCAACTCCATGCACTCTTCTGCCTTAAGGTGGATTAAGAAAGAAGAAAATGGAGGGCAGGGAGGCATTAAGTTTTTGAAGAAGAAGAAGGAAGAAGAAGAAGAGTGTTTGTCCAAGGAAAAAGGTCCGTATCCTTGAAGTCACTTCAGTCTTCAAGGACAAGCCTGCCCCCTCGCCATTGTTTTCATACTGACGAAGTTAATTTGAATTCGGCTTTATTGTATTATTTATGTCTCCCATTAATTCGGCCATCTTGGAGGAGGAAATAAAGTGTGCTAGCTGATTCAAGTGTTCATACTCGTAGCTGAGCTATATGTTTGACTGTGGGGGTTTAGATTGCCATTGTCAAATGCTATTTAAGCACATGCATGATCTAAGTATCCAAACATTTATACATGTCATAATACTTCAAAGAGACGACAAAACAAAACGACACCAGTAGTGTTTGAAAAATCCTGAAAATGCTATTATCCATGCAAGAAGTCAGACCAACATTTTTTTATAATTAAGTTTACATTTCAAATTTTTAGTGTTTTCTTTTTATACTTGTGTATCTTATACACTGAATATACATTTAATTAAGATACTCAAGTGGTGGTTGACTAATTATAGACTACTGGATCACAACGAGACAGACAGCCGTGTCAGGCTCTGCCAGTGAAGCGTGCGTGCGTGCGTGCGTGTGAAAGCTACGCCGAAAAAGCTGCCATACCCAATGAATTTAATTAATTAATTAATTGTTAGGCGAGAAATTAAAGGCTGGTGGTGAACCACTTTGCTGCGTTAATAAAACGACGAGCTTTCAACTTTTGGGGACATCTAACTTTTTCACGTATATGAAATGTCAAAGAAAGTATATATAAATATCGAGCCGGCTTCCCATGCACGTTTACAACATGCTTAAATTGGGATGGGACTTGAGAGGCGTTCTAAAACGTGATCTATTTAAAAAAAAATCGATGCGGTGCAAATCTGTTCTTCATGGTCTGCATGTGTCGGTTAACAGGGTATATTTAATTATCACATGGAAAGCGTGACTCAATCGCGTCGTGTTTCTTTGGATTGTGAAGTCAAGGTGAACGAAAGTAGGCAGGTAGGCACGAGGTTGCTTAAACACCCTTTTATTTAATTATTTATTATTATTATTATTTTAATTGCCACAAAGTATATCGTTTATACTTGTTGAGTTCTGATATTCTGCACGACACAATCTGTGCAATTCTGTGCGCGACACCGTCGACCCCTGTCGCTTCTGCCCCCCTCGCCACACCGTCCAACCACCGTCGACCATCAGACCAGGCCCGATCGATGCGCCACTCATCGGCACGTCGTCCGGCGTTGGATTCCAATCGGATTGTGGCCGAAATCCGACAAATTCGATCGGAAATCGTCGAATCCAACGCGCGACCACTGGCTGCCAAATCGCGGCCGATTTCTGACCGCGATTTAGCTGAAATTCGGCGCAGCCACTGCCAGGCATGATTCCGACCAGATTCCGATCACAATCCGACTGAAATCTGATGTCGGCCGACGCACCGACGAGTATCACGTCGATCGGGCCCAGTCCAACGATCGACAGTGGGCGGACGGCACGACGAGGACTGCGGCAGCAGCGAGGGGTCGAGGGACGGAGCACTGTACATTCCCAATTTTGGACGATCAGATGCGACACGTGATCGGTGATGAACGATGGATTCGGCGTCGTGCACAGGCGCGCAGGAAACAGGCACGCAGAATATCATTTTCGTATACTTGTTATAACGTCCAACCTTCTTTTTTCCATTTAATTTGGGAGCGTATAAATGGATCAACTTATCATGTGACTCAAGGCCTTATATTGGGCCTCTGCGTATATTGGGCCTGTGTGACAAGTGTTTTTAGGACTGGACCAGCCCAATCGCTCCCCGGTCCCCACCCATGTGATGGCGTCGCTGCTGCATCCGCTGCGCCGTGCCCATCAAGGGCCCGACTCTTTCGGCCTTTGGCCGCGAAAGATACTTCTCGACGCTCATCAACCGTCCGATAATTATGTGTCTTCTACTCCACATCCCCATCAAATGAGCCCGATGTTTGTTGTCCCCGGAACATAGGTGAGTTGGTTACGACGCAGCAGACTTGTAAAAGAGGACAAGGATTCGAATCCTGACGAAGCCAGACAATACCCTCCTGCGTCGTAACCAACTGCACTATCTCGATTTATCTCCTCACAGATGGTCGTGAGACTGACCGTGTGGGGCCGCTAAAGTGGTGGATCCACTTTTTTTGCAGAAGAGCTCGATGTTTGTTATCACTGAGACATAATTAAGTTAATTACGATACAACAGAGTTACAAAAAAAAGATAAAGATTCGAATCCTGATGAAGCTCGATAATACCTTTCTGTATTGTGATCAATTGTAATTTCTTAATTTATTTCTTCATAGATAATCATGAAATCGATCGTGTAGAGTCGCTAAGGTGGCGGAAAGAGCCACCATGTTTGTTACTGCCGCCGCTGCTATTACTGCTGCTGCTACCCTCCTCAATCATTCTCTCCGATTCCGCATCCATGGCGGCCGCCGACGACGACGGCGACTTCCCCGAGTACAACCCCCACCCGTACCGCGGCGGCTACGACATCGCCCTCACCTACGGCGCCCCCCTCCCGCCTTCCTCCGCCATCTGCTACCCGATCTCCACCTCCCAAGTCTCCCCGCCCTCTCCTCCTCGCCCCTCGCACCTTGAAGGATCTCCCGGTCCCCACTACGCGGAGCCCTTCCCCTCCCCCGACCTCTTCCGGAGCTGGCTCTTCACTGACTGGGACAACCGCCAGGCCCACGCCGTCCCCGAGGGCGGCGAAGGCTGGAACGGGTGGAGGCGCGCGCTGGATTACCTCTTCGGCCACGCGGAAGGGTACGGGGAGAGGAGGATCGGGGTCGACGGCTATGGGATCCCCATCTACGCCAACAAGAAGCTCCATGGCGCGGAATCCGTTCTGGTTGAGGTCCAGCAGGCGCCTGTTGAGAGGGTGGAGTACCACGATACCCGCCCTGAGGATCACCATCATGTGAGTTGGAAACCTTCCTTCTCGATCACAATCTAGCCTGTCCGTGATATTGCATGAAATCCTTAATTTTTGGTAGATCTGGAACTTCTCGATTGCCACCATGCATTTGGGGCTGTTTACCAGATATTGAATCCCTAATTTGAAAGTGGAATCGAATGTGTTACCGAGATATCTTCGTAATCCCAATTTTTCTTGTTTGTGTAGTGGTCATCATGGTACGGTGGTACAGCAGAGAAGTTTGGCTATGGAAATCCTGTTCTTGCTTATGATAGACACTACTCCGAGAAGGCCCTTCGTGTGGAGATTGATCCCAATGAGTCCGTGTGGCATCAGAAATTGAACTATCATGAGGGTTATCAAATTCAATCACATTATAACTCGGTTAGCAGTGCACCTTGACTCTGAATTATTAGCTTCTTGTGGTGCTTGTTGCTTGCGAATGGTAGTGATTTTGTTCCTCCTCGTGCAGGAACTCAACAACAGTGATTATGTTGATGCATTCTTTGGAAGCCCTTCCATTGCTTACAGTAGTTACCACTATGAGCAGCCACTGCATCTTCAAGTTGAGCAAGTTCAAACAGATTGGTATCAGCAGTCGAGTTACTCTGAGGCTCATCAGGAGTTTGAGTGGGTGAGTAGAGGTTTAATCTTTCAAACTCATCTGACATTACCTTTAACAACTGACTTTCAACTATTTTCCAGAGTTCCTCGCACAACGATACTCAAAGGGAAGACAGCGATTTCTTTCACAGTTCAGGCTCTTCCTATCAGAGGTACTCCTGGGAACAGCCTGATAATGTTGAGCTCCGCCCTTATGAGCCCTCATGGTCTTATAATCAAGATCACTACGATGGCTACGAGGAAGAAACTCCAAAACGGAATTGGGTAAGTACTAATCTTGAACCTGGATTCCATGGGCCTATTCTTTTCACAAGATAGCTTGAATTTCTTATCTCCATCAAATTTACTTGATTAATAATTGTGGTTATGCTATTGCCCTCTGCATTCAGCATTATTCATCCGTCGGTGGTCAAGGTGAAAAGTCTACCAATTCAGAAGATACTTACTACTACACCCAACAAGAGTATTACCAGCAAGCTGAACCTATTCAGGTTGAACCCTACAAGTCATCCTGGTCACAATATGCAAGTTATTATGAAGCACCAAACGAACAGGTTTCTCAAATAGAAGAGCCTGTGAGTATACATATTTCTCGTATCTTAGCATGTTAATCAGTGGATTGTATACTCGTTTAGTTGTAGGTGCTTTTATCAGGACTCTGGTTCTGACACTAGTTTTGGGGACTTGCAGGAAAGTGATCCTCCCTACTACACATTCAATAAGTTGTTCGACTACAACTGACAATGTGAAATGATGTCGGCCATCAGCCATCACTGTATTAAATCTAAATGTACATTAGGAGGATATTTGCTAAATAAGCTTTGAGCCTATAGAATTAGTTGGTTGCAAAAAAATTTTTTGTCTTTTTCATTTATTTTATTCTTAAACAACTTAATCAAGTACTGAAAATTAAATTGCACGAAATAAAGAGTCATTACATACCAAAAGGTAACACAATGCAACAACTGATAGAATGCTGCTGACAAAACTAAGCTGACAAATGAGAATAATAGAGAGAGAAACATTGAGTTACCCCCATAGGAACATTCTTAAGAAGCTTCAGCAACAGTGGATTGTAAGAATGCTCTTCCAGGTTGACGTTTGGAAAGTGGCCCATGGCAACCAAGTAACTGCACAATCGAAAAAATATATATATATATTTTTAATTTTCATGACAACCATCTTGCAAGTTGTTCTTGCATGACATTTTTCTGCAATAGAAGATACCTTGGCATTGACTCCATCTGGTGCAATTCTGTTCTCGCTCTTCCACTTCACATAGTCATTGCGGCTAAACTTAGTGAAACCCCTGACAATTAGTAAGCAATGTCGACTTAGAGTTGACTAGCTCAGGTGTAAAGAACTAGGATTTCAGTCATCATAACTAAAACATGGATGTTATATTCAACTTAAAGAAATTGATGTGTTTAATTTTTAGAACTCTTACTATCACTCACCATTTCCCACTGACAATTATCTTCTGCCTGCCGGGGAACTTGAACTTGGCACGGCGCAGTGCTTCTTGGGCATTTTGGCTATTGTTGTCCTTGCAACGAACCGAGAGAAGCACCTGACCAATACTCACCCTAGCACACGTCCCTTGTGGCTTACCGAAGGCACCCCTCATACCAGTCTGGAGTCTATCAGCTCCAGCACAAGAGAGCATTTTGTTGATTCGCAGGACATGGAATGGGTGGACTCTCACTCGTAGGTGGAAAGCATCCTTCCCCGCAAACTTCGTCATGTACTTGTTACATGCGATGCGGGCAGCCTCCAGAGCTTCGCTTGAAACATTTTCCTTTTCCCAACTCACCAGATGAACACAGAAGGGAAACTCATCGACCCCTTTCTTCTTCATTCCGACGTCATAGATCCTAATCTTGGGATCAGGAACACCACGGCAATAGCGTGATTTAGGATAGGGCTTGTTCTTGATCTGACGATAGCAACGTGCAGGTCCTGGGTGAAGAAAAACCATTCTAATTGTCACGCAAATTCAAACGATTAAAAAGATAATGACAGTAGATTATATAGTAAACTTGGGGATATTCAGAGACGCCTAACGGGAATGATCTCACAATCTACAAGATCTTCACGACAATATTCGATTTTGCCTTCAAATATGCAACAACGATTTAGAAAGTCAGGTATTTTAAGGACATTTATCCTTCAAAATCGTGAATAGACTTGCAATTAGGGTTGCTGACAACAAAGGCACAAACATTTAATCAATACAACACATGTAATCGTTCAACTTATTCTGATAAAATACAACAGAAAACTAACGAAATAGAAGAAGAGCCCAATGGAAACACCTGAGCAGTAACAAAATTGAACTTGGATCCACTTGATGTCATAAAAAATCTCAAACAAAAATGGGGAAAACAAATCGAACCCACCACTAAAGGAGATCATAAATGAACTTACGAATCTAAACCAAGTGAAGAAGATTAAGGCATCGATCGAATGACCATAATCTAAACCAATCGAAGAAAATTACGCATCGATCGTAAGACCATGACACGCTGGAGCATACACAAGGCATCTGGAAATGAGAGGAAAACCGAGAGACTTACGTCTGCCCATCGCTGCAGCGAAGACAAAGCGAGAGATCGACGCCGACAACCAGCAAGGGGAGACCACGGCTCATCGTGTTTATATATATATATATATATAGCATAAGGGAGAGAAAGAGGGGAAACCCTAAGGGCGGCAAGCAGACCAATCGGATTAATTTGGACCGTGGGCCGTGGGCCGCCACAAACCAAAGAATTCACTAAATGGCCGACCCACCAAGCTAAGACTTCTATGTCCTAATCATTTTTAAAAATAAATAAATATATATATATATATATTAATAAAATAATTTATTAAAA
>JBBMKF010428193.1:0-13725 GCA_037834155.1 Curcuma caesia
TTTAAAACAGAGGTAAGTTCTTGAGGCCAAAATGAAAATTGTCTATAATCCTTTCAAACACAATGTGCAAGTTGACTATTTTGATGCAACGGCAAAGTACAACTGAAACGTTGACTTTTGTAGTACGGAGTACAACTGAGACGTTGACTTTTGTAAAGTGAAGTACCATGCGCAAGTACACGGTTTCTAGATCTAGTACAATACTATACAAGTTACTTTTGGAATTGAATGCGTTCGACCAGCCATGGTACGTGAAACGAGCTTTCTTATTGGTCAAGTGTATGGGTCCCATTGCATATTTATGGTAGACGTTATTATTAAAATTATAATAGAGAAAAATAAACAGTATTAGATAGAGCATTATTATATTAAAATTATTGTTTTTAATTTTATTAAAATTACTTTAACACTGTTATAATAATTTTAATTTAAATTATTATATGTATAAAATGTTTAGCTTTTAAAAGCTACTATATCATATTTTTTTATTTTAATAATATTTTTAAGATAAAATTATGGGGTTTTTTTAACCTCTTTTGGCATTACAAAAATAAGGGGTGTTTTAAAAAAACGTTATTTTTATCAATTTAGGATTTCAAATTGGTGGTTTTATAGGTTACCGATGGGCTCTGTTTGTGCATCTTAGTCATCGAAAGTGCATACACTACGCATCTATTCATGTCGTTGGTAAGGATTCACTTTATAGCATCCTAATTGTTACAGCTGTGAGGAATAGACTGATTGGGGAACTTAGGATTTGACATCCTATCGGATCCGACCCTTGTGTCGGCCTTGAGCAGCGGATCCAACGAGGTAACCTGAGTCAATCCTTGGGCCACGACTTCAACCTCTAAATCCTCGTAGAGACAGACTCCTAGATCTGATCCGAATAGAGCCGAATCCTCATGGAGACAGACTCCTAGATCCGAGTTGGATCCTTGTGAGGACCCGACTTCTCTGTAGTCAGCTTAGTTGCACCATCCCTACGCGGACTTGCCCTGGACTCAATTCAGCCCACCTTCCACCTTTAGTGTCCTGTTCTATTGAATATCACCTTTCTCATCATACAGAGAGGTTATCATTTCTCCTGACATGCCCCTGCCACTAATCATGGTCCCTATTCTGACGTATATGCGTGAAATGCCCTTTCAATTACATGTCAACGATGTGACTTTTCTTCTGACCACTCTATTCCTTTTGACAGGATCATTATCAATGATGAGACGCATTCTTTAATTAAGATGTGACATGACACCCATTTCATATATATAAGGTTCATCCTTCTCCATAAAAAGGTACGCACTCACAAGTCACTGACTCTTACTGTTCTTCTCCTCCTTCTCCTTCGTTCGTTGACTTAAGCATCGGAGTGGTCACGTCAGGGCACCCTCTGTCCTTGCTTCTCATGATTGTGCTGTTTTGCAGGCTCATCCAACTTCGCGGTTCTTCCTCCACTCGACCTTGCTCCATCCAGGTGCTAAGAAGCGGGTGACGCGTCCATAGGTTGATCTCAATGGGAACACTAATAAATACGGATTTTTTGTGCTCATATCGTCCCATACTAGAGGATTCATTTCGGTTGTAGTAGTTGCCATCGATCGACTCACTAAAATTTTCAAGGTGCCTAGAAGTAGGTTCGAATTTCCTCTCGATTCAGTCCAAGACAAATGGTGGCTCATCTGTGAAAAATTACATTGGGTTTGAATTAGTATTGTGGAGTAATTTTGATCAAAATTAATATATATTATAATAATGATAGCATTGAAGTACTTTTTATCCATTTGATAAGATTTTATAGTTATAATAGATCTTACAAAGTAGGATAAGATGGTGTATAATAGATTCTTCTAAATATCGTATTGATGGGAGCTTGTGCACTAGATTATTTTTTTAGTTAGAATAATTTTTAACAACCCCGAAGTAATTTTAATTAATATTAAAATAATTTTGATTATTATTTTAAGTGACTCAAAATTAACTTAACTTTAACAAAACTGTTACATTTTATAGTGCTTTGGATAAAAGTTGATAGAATATTGTTTTGATATTTTTAAAAATGATATCCTTTTAACAAAAATAATAAGAGTGTCTTAATTTTTGCCTAAATTAGGAATTACAAAATGTACCCATGCAAAAACTTAATTAGGTTTTAATCATCTCAATTATTGGTACGTATTTTATTAAATATTTAAAAATGTTTAGTGATTAACTACATGTTTAATTGGGTCGGATATTTGATAGTTAAACGGATTCAGATTCGAGTAGTAGATAAAATCATGGATATCTGTTACCATCCTAATTGACTACATTTTACTCCGTTGATGCGCTTAATGGGTTTCGGGTTCACATCCGGATCCTCATTTTATGGATCGGGTTTACACTGCAGTATAAAAAAAACCCGGCGCCCAAAAAAGACCAACCATTCACCGGTCTCGGTGGGTTACCGTCACCGACCGGTACTTATAAAATTGCTGTTGTTTGCCGCAGCTTTTTTTCGCTTTTGTAGGCGGCTGAGCGACTGCGTGCATCGAGGGAGGGAGAGGAGGAGGAGGAGGAGTCGCGACTGGAAGTTAAGAAATCGGAGGTAAAGGCGGTGGAGGAGAGGGGAGATGTCGGATTTGGACCGTCAAATCGAGCAGCTGAAGCGGTGTGAACCGCTGAAGGAGTCGGAGGTGAAGGCGCTGTGCCTCAAGGCCATGGAGATCCTCGTTGAGGAGAGTAACGTGCAGAGAGTCGATGCTCCCGTCACGGTATGGAACCCTAGTTAGATCCATGTTGTCCGTCTCCGCTTCGTTTTTTCTCCTGTTATATCCTTTTTCTCAATGGGTTCGATTGAATCGACTCCGGTCTTCGCCAGGTCTTCCTCGATCTGCGTTTGGTACGGATGCGTTTAGATCGTCTGTTGATTACTGTTTTTTCACCAAAGCAGGATCTTTTTCGTTCGGAGTTTGTGCCTAGGGTTTGTTTTCGATTTCTCACATCGACGGATAAATTTGAGTTGATTGTGACCAAATTTGCAAACTGACCTTGCGTATCTAGATGTAATCTCCTATATGTTGTTGGGATTGTAAATATATATTTCATTGATTAGAGAATCAAAATCTGTAGTTGCTCAGACACGAATTTGTCCACTGTATGCAAATATTGTTTCTCGAGTGTGATTTATAGTGCTGAGTTTTGTCCAATTGCTTGTATGTTCAATAAGTTTTTGCTAACATGCTGAACACTTGACATTGGAATTGGATTGAAAAAAATAAGAATTCTGGATTGAAGACTCAATTGCAATAGCCACCCTTGCATGAAAAGATCATTTTTTTTCTGGTCTTAGATCACTTTCTATGAGCTGCATCTTGCAAGCATCGCCAGCAGACTACATTTGAACTGTGTCTTGAACTGTAGGTCAACTTGTCAAAGAGCTGGTTGTGGATTTGCTAAGGTTTGCATTGGGATAGACTCATTCTGGTTCCACTTAAGGATGTAAAGGAAAGCCGAATCAATTGCTAATTAGTTTATCTATGATATGTTGACTGGACAGGTTCTCTGCTTAACATGGAAGCACATTTAATCTTTATCACACATATTACATTGTTGAAAAGATCTAGGATATCTTTCTCCCCATGTAACCTAAACTATTGTGATTTCTCTACTCTTCAGCCTATCTGCAGGAATTTGTTTTATCAATCTACTGGAGCAAGAGTTTTTTTTTTCTTTCATTTTTTTGGCTATGTTCCATAAGTGTGAAATTAAGCAAGGAAACCTTTCCATTTCCTACAATATTTAGTGTCAATTAAATTTGAAATTTGATTAGTGCTAAAGTTTTTCTTATGACATCTGGCAATGTACCAAATATATGGGTATTTGTTACTTTGTGAAATGAGTTATGTTTTTCCAGGTATTTTATTTCTTCCATGCTCCATGGCTGTCATAGTTGTGTTCAAGTTGTACAATGTTTTCAACATTGTTTTCTTATATCAATTCTTAGATCCATCATAATTTGATGAGTTTAGTCTTGGTACATTATTTCTTGACTGCATTTGATTTGCTTATCTCAGATATGTGGTGACATTCATGGTCAGTTCTATGACATGAAAGAACTATTCAAAGTAGGAGGTGATTGCCCTAAGACAAATTACTTGTTTTTGGGTGATTTTGTTGATCGGGGATTTTATTCGGTCGAAACATTTTTGCTTCTGCTAGCACTGAAGGTACCTCCTTCCACCTCTGTTCAGCTATTTTTTAAAATTTGTTTACATTTTAGGACTTCTAGCATTTATGTGTAAGCTACTTATTAGATTGACAGTCCAATCTAACACGTATCTTGTTTGAGAGCAAAGCTCCAAGCCCCACCTTAAACTTATGGATCATAGAGAAAATCATTTCTTCATTTGTATTTCCTTTTGACAGTGTTCATGTGGCCATGCTTCTGTATTGAAATCTTAAATATGGTTGAACCTTGAATAAAACTTTACATTCCGGTAAAGCAAAATTATCAAGCAAGCAAGGAATTCCTGATCCACAAGATAGGAAGAACCAAATTCTTCCATGTTGCTTGAACACTTAACATTAGTGATGGTTTTTTTTTTTTTCTGTCCCTTTTTTGTCTTCGTAAAAATGTTAGATGAATTTTCAATTAGAGAAACCAATTCTGCATGAGCAGATGTGTGATTCTGGTTGAAGTCAAATTTTACTACAGTTTGACTCTTTATCTAACCTATGTCAAGTTAATTTTTTGCCTCTGCACTTTGAATACGTGGACAGCAGGATAAGATCTATGCCTCAAATAGTTGCGACAATTGCTTGTTTTGTAAATTTTTATTACATTTTGTGTGACAAAATGATTTAAAACAACTTCTAGAGGTTGCCACGGGCACAAGACAACATTGAGGTAGATAATAATTCACTGACTATGTGTGATGAAACCTTTGCGTGATAAATGCATTAGTGAGCCATCAGTGTTTTGCATCAAGTTCACTACTTGGTATGGCTGGTGTCTGTCATCTGGTGATCCTTAATGTTTTGAAGTTATTTTGTACTGATAATTGTGTCTGCTCGACTTGGTGCTGTAATATAGACAGCTTGCCTGTTTGCATACTGTTGAATGTTCTGCAAGTTCCAGAGGTTGTCACTAACACACAAAGATAAAGGGTCGTATACTCACTGAATACCTTGTGATCAATCATGAAACCTTCAGATGATAAATGAGTTACAGTTATCAGAATTTTCCATAAAGTTGGCTTGGGATGACGGGCATCGATTCTGTTGCTTCTTTACATTTTGCAGTTATTCTTGTATATATGAGCTGCCAACTTCTGCCTGATTTGGTGTGAGAATGCAGACAACATATTCTGTTTGCCGACCATCAGTTGTTCAGTTGTTTTTCCCCCATTCTTTCTATTCAATCTTTCTATTCAACCTTCAATGTGCTTCTGTAGGTGAGGTATCCAGACCGGATAACTCTAATACGAGGGAACCATGAAAGCCGACAGATCACACAGGTTCAAGATCTTAAAAAACTACAATGGTTTCCATGAGTTCTAGTTCTGTTTTACAAGCTATTGGTGTTCCTTCTGGCTAGGTATATGGATTCTATGATGAGTGTCTTCGCAAGTATGGTTCTGTGAATGTGTGGAGATATTGCACAGACATTTTTGATTACTTGAGGTAATATTGGTCAGAAATTGCTAGTGATCCAGCATAGATCCTAATTGCTAGTGTTACTTTTATTGTTCATGCAATTTTTCAGTCTGTCAGCGTTGATTGAAAACAAAATATTTAGTGTCCATGGGGGTCTTTCTCCTGCCATAACAACACTTGATCAGGTCAGTTTTCTTGTGTGTGTTCATGCCTGTCAAAGCAACTTTCTAGACTGTCATTAATGATCTTTTCACAGATAAGAACAATTGATCGCAAACAAGAAGTGCCTCATGATGGAGCCATGTGTGATCTGCTATGGTCAGATCCAGAAGATGTCGATGGCTGGGGGCTAAGTCCTAGGGGTGCAGGTTTCTTGTTTGGAGGAAATGTTGTAACATCATTCAACCATGCAAACAATATCGATTATATTTGCCGTGCACATCAACTCGTGATGGAAGGATACAAATGGATGTTCAATAACCAGATTGTAACAGTCTGGTCTGCTCCAAATTACTGTTACAGGTGCTCTTAAACTGCTTATTATTGCTTATATGAATTAAGTAGTCAATCTGTGATTTTCGAACATAGTATTGGTGCAGCTAACAAACAAATTTTTTTGTCAAAGCTTTCTAACTTTTTGCACCGAGTTTTATAAAACAACAAACTAGAATTTGGCTTTTTGCATCTGTTTTTAGTCAATTATGGCTATAAGCAATTTCTAGTTTGCAAAGGTAATATTGCGGCTATTGTTCATTTACATGCATATTATATACTTTCCCTGCAATGAACTACATCCCGAACTGGGCAAAAAGAGGTCATGTAATTGCATTCCAATAAAGTCGAACAAATTTTGTTTGTTGTATAAGTCTGCTCACAGATCAAGTTTCAGAGGTCTTGCTTCTCTTGAAAACTTCTCCGAGAAGTCTGAGGGACAACACTTAGTTGATTTCTCCTATCCCTATTTGTTTTTCGGCAATTCTTGATAGATCTATTATTTTCTCCAGTTTTCCTTGTAAACAATGATCACCAGGTACTTCCTTTGTATACAATGAACATTTGCGGATGCGATTGTCCTCCGTGGATTTGGAATGCTGTTTGCTGTGTTTATGAATAAAAAACTACACCTTAACATCAAAAAGTTCCATTTCCAGATGCGGTAATGTAGCTGCTATTCTGGAGCTCGATGAGAATCTGAACAAGCAATTTCGTGTTTTTGAAGCTGCACCACATGTTCGTTCCTATAACCTTTTCTTCTCTAAATTTTCCTCTTTATCTCACATAGTGAACTCACTAAGCGATGACCTAATCTGTTGCAGGAATCTAGAGGAGTTCCTTCAAAGAAACCAGCCCCTGATTATTTTCTCTGAACCCCAAAGAAGAAGAGGTGTAATCTTATTTCGCAAGTTCCTCAGGTTTTCTCGCAAATCCTGGCGCCGAGCTTATCCAACTATGTTGCAGTGAATGGAATAGAAATGGCGAGATCACTATTTAATATTCTAGAGGTGCTCTCATCTCTATCTCTGATGGCCATTTGTGTGTTGTTTCACATGCTGTGGGGAAGTGAGATCTTCAGGTTCTCATTACCATCTTCATCACACTTTTTCGATTATTGGATGGAAACCCATATTTTTGTCAGTTAGAAAGGTTTTAAAAAATCAAAATGGATCAGCTGGTTTGATCAGTTATCATTGGAAAAAAATCATGATTCGAGAGATCGATTGGTTTGGGTTCGAACTATATCCTTCTTATATGACCTTTTGGTTATTGGTGTGTGTATTTGTATTCCAGGAGTATTTCTTCTTCATTGTAGTAGTCAATGAGGCGAACTTCATGACTGCTCTTTTCTTGTTTGTGTGTATGCGTGTGCATGTTCTACGAATGCTTTTGCTTTTTGCATGTTTGTGTCGATCACAAACTCACAGATGATTTTGTTCTCCTTCACAAATCTTTTTTCTTATCTTTTCTTTTGTTCTAAGATCTCTATTCATCCAATGAATTCAATATGATCGTCCACAAGATACGATGTTGATAATTGAAACACCCTAAAACTTACATATATTCGATTAGCAATGTCCTCCATGAGCATTACCTGAAACTTACATAGAACAACAATTCGTGAGAAAAGTATCATTCACAGCAAACCCCTTCGACGCTTATAATCACTGACTGTCAAAGTCAGCGGGTGTCTCCTTCCATCGCTATCGGGAATCTTGTATCCATAAGTGGCTTCGACTTTCTGTTTCCTCGCCAAGAGCCCCACATGCACGCCCTGAGGACCTCCAAACTTCTGCAGGGCCGCCAACGAGATTGGCAGATCGAAATCGTGAAGGAAGTTCAAGGTCGTTCCTTGGTCTACCGGCGCGACCGTATCTACCAGCTTGCCGGCACCGGCTGCAGCTCTCAGCGCAGCAGCTGTCGCTGCTTCACCTCTCTCCACTTCATTCATTGTTCCTGTTACATTAGCACTGGCATTCTCCCCAGAATTGCCATGCTCAGTAGTTGCTGTTGATGTGCCGTCGACTCCCCCAGGTTTTGCGACATAGTAGTTCGTCGATCTCGTCCACCTCCTCGAGAATGGATCGTAGCCAGCTTCCCCGGCCTTCAAGGAAGTGTTAACCGGTTTCAAAGCCGAGGCGTTCTTGAAATTCTCAGCTCGGTTTCTCTTGTTCATCTCTGCCAACCGAGCAGCCTTCTCATCAAGCTGCTTCGTACGCTGCGGCATGTCTTCCAATTGTTTCAACCGCGCCCTGATCCTCTCCACCTCTGGTCTATCGCGCCGAGCTTCGGCAATTTCTATTTCCTTCCTCAGCCGGTCCTTCTCAGCCGCGATATTCACCGGCCGCAATGAGGCCGACTTCTTCTCCAGCAGCATCTGTTTTACAGTAGCAGCAGAATACACAAAGTTACTGATCCTCTGGATTTCAGCCTTCTTATCGAGCACCTCCTGACGGGTCGGCATCCGGCCATTCCCCTTCTCCACCTCCCATTTCCACTCGTTGAATTCATCGACCAACGGCGGCGAATCCGAAACCATAGCCATCTGCCATCTAGCAGCCGATGCATCGCTGCCCCATATGCAATTCAACCACTTGTAGGTGGTATAGTGCTCCAGTTTGTAATGCTTCTCAGGGTCAGTGGCATCGACGTTCCGGACTAAGCAGAGCTTGTACTTGGGCTTCCCGGAGCGAGTCTTCCCGATACCGAGCCGCACAAAGCACCCTGCAATAAGCTCTTCGAAGAAGGGCTCCATGAACCATTTCACAAGCTTCGACCTCCTGATAGTTATGTCTTTAACATCCTCAAACTTGGGGGCATCCAACCTCGAGGGGGATAGATCCTCTAAGTCATCATCTATCTTCTTGTCTTCCCCAAACTTGTCGTCGTCTTCGCTGTCAATTCTGCCTCCACTCTCGCCTTCATTGCTGTTATCACTGGGAGGACTGGCAGCCATGCCAACAGTTCTATGTCTGGGAGGAGAAGAATCACCGAGACCGAAACCACCACTGCTTCCCTCCCCAGTCAAGTCCCTTAATCGGCTCCGGTAGCCATCGGGATCTTGTTGCCTCATTCTCTTCGCTCTCAGCTCATTCAAAGCACTCTTTGCGGCTGTCTTATCGTTGCGGGCAGCTGAGCGACCGGGAGGTGGCATCGGCGGAGAGCCCCTCTTTCGGCCCCTCTCCATCTTCGAAGATGAAGCTCTTGCCATCTTTTTCAGTTTGTAATCATCTATTTTAGTACTCCTCTCTGCCAATATCATCTCCCTGTCAAGCTCAGACATCTTCCCGAGTTCCTCTTTGTCTGCATCATCCTTGTAAAGATCACTCCCAACCGAAGGAGCACTGTCTGAATCATCGTCGCTGTGTCTACGACTGTCATCGTAATCGTCATCTCTCCGGCTGCTCCTCCTGTCAGTCTCCGGCGGGTCAAACCTCTTCTTCAGCGGAATCTGTGAGCCCGGCGGCTTCCTTTTTGTATACTTGGGATTGTCTGAATCATCATCCTTCGAGTCACTTCCATCAGAGTAAGAACTATCTCGCCTCCATCTCGATTGTTTGCGTGAATTGCTGTTCTTCCGGCCAGACCCTGTCCTCCCAGCTGCCTGTAATAGCAGATTCTCTAGATCGGCCATGATGGCCTATTCCTTCCGAATGATCTGCCAAAAAACAAATCAAGAGCTTTCTTCAACCAAATCACGGAAAATCCATCACCAGAAAAGCAAATTTCCGAAAAATTACAAATAGAATCATTTTACTATCGGAGCCAAGCAAATCTCCCCATTTACCAGCAAAATCGAGGGAAAGCACAAAAAAATACTACTTTTTTGCACAAAAATCACATCATGCTGCGCGTTATTACGCTCGAAACGAAACAGATCACCGAAAGAGGTATTCAGCCGAAAACATCAGAAAACCAAAGATCGAGGCGGAGAAATCCATGGCAAGAGAACCAAACCGATCGCTAGGCACGAAAAGAAAATCCAGTGGCGACCGGAGAAGCAACTAGCTAGGGTTTCGCTCGGCACGAGATGACTTCGTTGCTTTGTTTAGCGGAGGTCGCGAGTGGACTGGTCGATCTGGCGGCTTTCACAGAGCCCATGGGCCGCAGCCAGGCCCATCGAATTTTCCGGGAAGAATTTTATTTCATCCCTCAAATGTTACATGTTTTTATTAAACCATCAAAATTATAATTTTTTTAACGCCCCTCTAACAAATTTAAATTTAACCACTTATGGCCTTTTTATTCCAATAGAAACTCAAATTTAAATAGTTTTAAACTATAATTTGATTCTTCTCAAATCAAGATTCAAACCATTCGAACTGAATTCAAATTTGAATTTAATTCGAATTTAACTCGAGTTAAAATTATTTATATTTTTAAATTTTAAATCAAATTCGAATATCAAATTTTAAATTATATATCAATATTTTTATACTATTTGATTTGTTTGCTCCCCTAACTAAAAAATGAATTATTTTTTTAAAAAAAATTCAAAAAACGTTCAATTTTTTTCTTCTTAAAAATATCCTTAACCAACGCTATGGTAGCAACTTTGACGAAAACAACTTTAATTTTAGCATTTTTTATTAAAACTGCTCCCCATTAGTGTAGGGATTAAATTGAGTAATTTTTATTAATATTTTTGACCAATGTTAAAATAGTTGAGCGTTAACTAACACTATTTAGAGTAATTTTGAGAACTTTTTAACTAAAGTTGCTATAATAGTATTCGAATAAGAGTATTTTAGGATGGAAAAATAGAACGAGTATAATTTTAAATATTTTGTATTCTAACAAAAATAAAAGGCACCCTTAGTTTTGCCCATCATTTTAATTTATTGGAGAATTGGACAACCTATGAATACCTACTGATGTGATAAATTAATTCAATATTTTTTTAATTTAAGATTTATGATTTCAAGATTTAGAGATAAAATTTTATCATTTTCAATTCTATTCTCATATAAAGAAAGTAAGAATTTAAAAAAAATAATAATTTTAATAATAGATGCCCTACAACAAAAACATTAATCAATATAATACTAAAAACTTAAAATAATTTTTTTTTATCATTAATCCTAAATAGTTGATATAAACACTAACCATTTGCATCATCAATCTCAATGGCTCAAGAACAAGAACAAACTTCATGGTAAACAATTTTGGAGTGTCTTCAATCATCTTACAAGAGGCTAATGCTACTTTCTCCATTTACAAAGGAAAGAGAGATCTAATGCAGCGACAGCAGTTTTGATTAGCATGGTTTATTTCTCACTTCATGTGGCTTTCAAGGAAGAAGGATGGATCAGGAGTAGGTTTGTTCATCAAGAGATCAGATGGGGAGGTGCAAATGGTTCTGCCTGGCATGCCTGCAAGTCCATGCTCAGTCGAGGCGAAACTACTCAAAGCGACTTGATCTGATGCTATCTCATAAGCCTTTGCAAGTAAGGAATTGATGTACTCATGAAAGGCGTCCATTCGGATCTGCACATGCTTCTGAACCTACTCGAAGGACGAAGAAGGGTGTTAGTAAAATCTGCTAAGCAATTTGAGCTTACACAATGTGTGTCCTAGTCGAAAATATCGCATGTAAAGATGATATTACAGTCTCATACTCGGTGACTCCGCAGAAACAAGATCGAAATAGTAAATGTAGAGGTTACACACTCAGTACCTCCACTTGTTCAAACAGTCTTCTTTGCACTTCCATTTGTGCTCGTAATGCCTCCTTTACTTCCTGACCTCTTAAAGCAGAAGAACCAACCATGTCAAAGTTAAGTTAACAATCCTCATCTTAGAAAGATTGTATCGCGGCAAGGTTAAATATGACTTACTCGTTGACATCAGACATTGGCACTCTCGGGGACAAAGCAGTGTTGTTTGGATTCTCCAAATGGAAGGAAGCTGAAACACAAGGCACAAAGAACTGTCGCCACAAGGTAATATGAAGAACCAGTGATAATGACAGAACAACAATGAATTAATAACTTAGGAAAAAGTAGTCATTACATTTTCCCTATTTTATCATGTACAATATTGGTGTAACACAGCTCCAAAGAGAGTATAAGAATCTCATTTAAGAGTTTGGTGTATCTCACCAGCTATGTCTCCTAGCTGATTGGAAGCATGTTTAGGCAAAATACAGCCTGTTGCATTCGTAGGATATGGAAAGAACTTAAACATAAAGATCCAAATGATCTAAAATAAATAGCTTGAAACAGTTTCTGAACATAGCGAAGGTTCATTCCTAGCTACAACAAGGTTTTCGTAGAAACCTTTGTATCTAGAATGAGTTGAGTATAGATACGAGCCAATTGACTTACCGTCTTTTGACTGATCAGTCATCTCTTTGCCTGATTGCTTTCCTAATCTGTATTTCTGGAAACAATAACAGGAAAAAGAAGTATTATAGTAAGAAAATCATGTTAATAGTTTATTCTATCAATGAAGGAAGAATTCGATACCTGGAGATGACTTTTCAGGTGAAACAGCGCAAGTCCTTTAATGCCCATTGTCCGCATGATAGCCTTCGGCGTTGCCTCTGAAATATTCAACCAGTGACTTACAACGAATGATATCATTGTTGTTCATGAAAAGGCCAACCACAAAAGCTTAGAAAACCATATATAAAGGCTGCCTGCATGAAAATATAACACAAGGACACTACTAATAATCCCTTTCGATAAAAAGAGAGTTAAAAGTAAAGAAAGATTGCCATTTGGCGTAAAATAATGACACCATGAAACAGTGTCATATTTAAAATCACTGAACTGCTGCCACTGAAAGAACAGGAGGCATAAGTTCATATAAGAGAAACAATATTGTGTAGGACCGGTGCATGTGCGAAAAGAAAGGGGGGGGGGGGGAGTTGAATTTCGCTCGTTCGTTCGACTTTACTATGATAGAAAACTTACAGCGGAATTAAATACAACATATAATACCTGCAGATTTACTTGGTTCTTAACCCCTCAAGGCTAGTACATTTAAGACCTATGTACGAGAGACGTCCGTCTATTAGTAGTCTCCTTTTCGAAACTATTTTCGAAGATAGAGAAATCTGTTTTACAGTCAAAGTATAATAAAAAAGTAATTACAAATAGTAAGATAAAACTGAGCAAACACTCGAGTCGGCCGATTTAGAAGTTCTGAACGCAGTGCACCCTTCTTAGAACTTCTCCGATTGCACAACTAGGACTTCGGTCGCGTTTGGCAGCATTGCGGGATGAGAGAGTAGTAGAATATGTGTTCTTCCTTAATGTTAAACGTATAGGCGTTATAAAAATCCTTCCGAGTGCTCGGATCCCTTTCCAAGTGCTCGAAACCGATTCAATCCAATCTGGTTCCGTTGGTATCTATCCAGACCAATTCTTTTTGATCTGGGCGCCTAGAATCAAATCATGCGCCTGGATATGCCCGGGTCCAGGCGCATGGAATTCACTAGAGTGTCTAGACTGCTCTAGGTGCTCAGAGTATGATTCGGACACCTGGAGTATGATCCGAACGCCCGAATCAGATTCAACCAGGTTTGACCTGAGTTGACTCCGAACTTTATTCGGCTACTTCTGTTTGCTTCTCTTAGACTTCCTTAGTCTT
>JBBMKF010428412.1:0-13720 GCA_037834155.1 Curcuma caesia
TCCCACCGACCACCAGGGTAAATCGGGAAGCGCATACGGTGGTCAATCCAGATGCCTAGCATCCTTTGATTGCGTTCTCCATTTGTTAGAAAATTCCTGCAAATACGTCGTAGCTGGGGATCGAACCGCGGGTCCCTGAGTTACCATCCGGATGTCCTACCATTGCACCATTGCCCCGGGGACATTAGCTCATGCCGTGGATCGACCACATCCAATAATTCGAATAATTAACGTGACCACTAAACTAGTCAATTTAAATTATTGGATAATTCTCGATTCATCTGAATTTGAGCCGGTTCAACCCCCAAAGACCAACAAAATCTACCAACTACCGATTTTAAGAAACATTCTCCATAAACAAACATTTGACTTTGGTGACCAAGTCAATCAAATCTATCAAAATATAATTTCTATAAATAGACAGTTGACTTAAAAGCCAACAAAGTCAATCCAAGTGCCAAAGAAAAGAAAGGACAGGTGTGAACCCTATTTAAAAGACCTCCAAAATAAGTCTTCTTGCGATTCATGTGGACTTTTAAGCGACTAATTGTCGATCAATAATATATTTTAAGAAATATATTCTAAATAATTCGGTTTAGGGTTCTTTGAACAATGCATGCATTCATCATTGATGCACATTTTTTCCTAAGAAAGGAAGTCAACTGTAATAAAATAAAAAGAAGGGAAATTTAAATATATGAGGTAACAAATAAAAAAAATACCATAAGAATAACTAAGAAATGATAATAAAATATAATAAATACAAGACGGATCAAAAGGTCCTACTTTAATTATTTTATAAAAAACATTTACTTTCAAGTATAATTAATTAACTACTCTCTCCTACTTTAATTTTTTATTAAAAAAAATCACTTTCAAGTATAATTAACTAATGCTCTCTATTATATTACATGTTAATACCGATAGAATCAAAATATCTACAGAATAATATAATATTGTCTATTTTAGACTTAAACCCTATTATCTTCATGGTCGATACCATTTGTTAATACTGATGAAATCAAATATCTTTACAATTAATGATATGATATTGTCCACTTTGGGCCTAAATTCTCATGATTTATTTTTGAACTCAACTCAAGGTCTCATACCAATGGAAATATCTTTCATCTTATAAATCCAAGATTTTTTTCATATATTTTTAATGTGGGACGTTGATTGTATCCTAACATTATAATCATTATTATTTTTCTTCTATATTTTCCATCTAAATCATGAACCGAAAACATATTATAGTAGCTACAAAATTGTAACTGTTACAATTATAAATGTTAAGTAAGTTTTGAAATACAATAATTTTTATCTCAAATTGAATCACAAGATACACAATATATCAAATTAAAATTTATTTAAAGATATATATTAATCCATAGTTGCCCACCTAGTCTTAGGTTAAAAAATATCATTTAACAATTTTTCAAAGATTTCAAGAAATTTTAATCTTTTTTTATTTAAAATTATTTTTCATATTGTAGTAATTATGATTTCATAGTCGCTTTAACTATTATAGAAATCATAGCTACTACAATACACTCGATCGATTTAAAATTTAAACAGGAACATTATTGAAGGATAGTTATATCATTTTTTATTTAAGATTATTTTTTATATTGTAGTAATTATAATTTCATAGTTGCTATAACTATTATAAAAATTGTAGCTATTATAATAGACTCGACCGATTTAAAATATAAATATGAACAATACTGAAGGATCATAGTTATATCATTTTAAATAGAGTGGGGCACCTTTTTAATAAAAACAATTTAAAATGGGATACCCTTTTGAACAAAGACTTAGAGACAAAAGAAAATTTGTCTTATTGATATTTGCCCTAAATACAATTCTAAATTAAAGCGAGAGAAATGACAAAGAACACGAGAAAATAGAAGTCAACTAAAATGAAGAAAAAGATTGAAGTTTAATTAGGAAATTCATATGTAGAACATTAATTCTTCCACAAGAAGACGAGCTAGTAAAAGTCGATTAAAATAAAGAGAATTAAGGTGGAAGTCCAAACATATGACTAATTGATTCAACATACATATATATATATTGATCATTATTGTAACACTACGTGACAAACACAATTAGAAGATTTACGAAGTAAACACGTACGAATTGGTATTTTAAATTAAATTATATATGTTAACATGATCAAATCAAATGTGAATACGTTAGATCATATTTGATCGTATATATGGTGCATGCATTGACCGATCGAGCAAAGGACCATAGAATTTATTATATAATATATGCATGAAAAAGTCAACTATCTTAAACCCTACCCACAAACTACGTTGTTCAATGAGTATTATGATCAAGAATCAAACATCTGTAATATGGAGGAGAAAGTCAGGGCCACGTGATATATATATATAGTCAAGTCAAAAATCAAATTAAATTAGAAGTCGCGGTCAAGATGAGCTAGAGTTGAGTCCAGCTGATTTTGGGTCCAATCAAATTGAGTTGGGTCAAGTTGGTCCCTAATAGAAGGTCAACTCCGTCTGAGTTGCATCCAAGATTGATCTTCTCAAATTAGAATTTTGATTCGACTTGATAGGTGCTAAAGCGTTGATCATCAAGGAACATGATTATTGAAGCAACAATCACTAAGACGGATATCTCTCGGCAAGGAAAGGAAAAGATATGCTCTTAATTTGGAAATTAGAGTCATTCTCTTACTTTCTATTTAAAGGTAAACTATTGCAATATCAACGTAAGCAATTCAATTGTTTAATACTCTCATTACTTTTCGCCTTTCATTTTTTCTATCTTTTCTCCGAGGTCTCGTCAGAAGAGTTTTTCGCCTTGGCTCTCTTTTAACATCTTTCTTGAGTCTTTTCAGACTTCTGTCCGAAGATTTTTGTACTCAACAATTGAAGATCAACCTCATTAGAAGCTACTAAAACCGACCTAAAAGAATTAAATCAGTCTAAAAGCTTGACTTCAAAAAAGTCGGCCTACCAAAGACAAACCCGACAAAAAGCTAAGCAACCTAACTTATACCCAGCCGACCGAAATTAATCGATCATGGTTACTTTGACCAAGTCATCCCATCCCGTGATCTCAGTCAGATCACCTAAACTTAAACAATCAATTAATCATACGCTTAATTAGTTGTATTAAAAATAATTAGTCCTCCACATGATATGTATCTATACTAAGAAAAAGTATAAAGAAACCCCTTGAATACGAGATATAAGTAGCCGTGAAGTACACAAAAAGAACCTTTTACCGAATTCAATCTATTTAACTACTTTCCTCCCCCCATAAATCCATCAAAGTCATCATGGTCAATTAAACCTTAAGATGACACTTCCAACACTTCACCTCTAACTTGGTCAAACCCTTAGATGGCACTTCCAACACTTCACCATCTTCTTCTTCTTCTTCCTCCTCCTCCTCTCCTTATAAATACCCGAACAAACATCGAACTTTTCGGGCATTAATTTCTTCCAAACTCTTCACAAATCTCGACGATCCCTTTCATCATCCATGGAGTCCTTCAGTGTGTTTGCGCCAAGGTGAGTACCACTCAACACAACTCTTCATTTTTAGCTCTCTCTTGATCGATAGTAGAATGTGAATCCTATTCTCTTAGCTTGTTCTTCTTTTCAGGTCAACTCATCTCAAGGCATGGCCTTCATGTATCATGAAGAACAAAGTCAAAATGGGTAAGTAAATGTTCTTGTCTCTTCTATTAGTTTTTATTATCGCGTAATTCTTTTTCTTTTGTTGGATCTTTTAGGCGCGATGGTGTGCCAATTAAGAGTGTCTCGCAATGCAAACATGGAGAAGCTTCAAAATGGATATCTGTTTCCTGAGGTAGCATTTTTTTAAAAAAAAAAATCTACAATTATTATTATTGTTAATATTAATATTAATAATAATTTTTTTTTAAAAAAAAACAAAGATTGGAATGAGGCAAATAGTGCATATGGAGAAGCATCCAAATGCCAAGATCATCAGCTTAGGGATTGGCGACACAACTGAGCCTCTTCCTGTGTTCATAGCATCAGCTATGTCTAAGGTATATTTAAATATATTTCATATATATATATATATAATAATTTTTTAATCTTTTTTTTTTCATTTATGTTGTTCATATGATCGAGGAAACAGAATAAATTAGGGGTTTTAAGGGTGAGTTTGAATGATACTTTTTTTAGAGTTCAAAACAAGCTAGACAATGAAAGTGGTAAGATATGAATGATATAAATAGAAACATCTTAGATAATTCAAGTAATTGGACTCCTTTACGTTTCACGAATTTATTCTGATAATCGGTGAAAAACTTCTATAAGACCATATCAATCATATATTTTCAGAATTAACCAGTATCTAGATTATCTAAAAGTAAAAAATCTCTATTTTGTTTAATATTTTAGAAAATTTATTTTGTTCCAATTTTCAGTATTCTCATCAGCTCTCCACCAAGGAAGGGTATCAAGGATATGGAGCAGAGCAAGGAAATAAGGTGATTAAAACTTCACAATTTTTACTAATATATTCTAATATTATTATAACAATTATGATCAAGTAAAATTATTTTAACGATAAATTACTATAAATAAAATACTATTATATTAAAATATTCTTTAACAATTTAATTAAAAGTATTCAAAATTAATTAAAATCACTGATCTAAACTATCATAGTAGTTATATAATATCTATGCTATTATAATTTTGAAGTAATTTTGATCGATATAACTACTACAATGACACTGAAACAAAAATATTTTTAGAATGAGAAATATATTAGAGCATTATTTTAAATTTTTTTCTATTTTAAAAAAAATTATTTATTTGGATAAAAACATGATTGCAGGAACTGAGGAAGGCAATTGCAGCAACCATGTACAAAGACATGGACATCAGAGACACTGAAGTCTTCATCTCTGATGGCGCACAGTGTGACATCTCTCGCATTCAGGTCACTCAAATTCCTTATTTTCAGAAAATTAAAAAAAATATTAATTATTATTATTATTATTATTATTATTATTTATCATCAATGATCATTCTTTCATTGTTGTTGCAGTTGCTGTTTGGATCCAATGCCACAGTTGCAGTGCAAGATCCAACCTTTCCTGTAATTTAATTAAATCATCATAATATTAAGTTTTTTTATTTCAAAATAATAATAATAATAATAATGCCGATAAATGTTCTTACCAGGCTTATGTGGATTCGAGCATCATAATGGGGCAGACCGGTGAATACATGAGGCACAGCGGCAAGTATGGAGGGATTGAGTACATGAAATGTGGGCCAGAGAACATGTTCTTCCCCGACTTCGCAAGTGTTTCGAGGACCGACATCATCTTCTTCTGCTCCCCGAACAATCCAACCGGCCATGCCGCGGCCAGAGAGCAGTTGGAGCAGCTGGTGGAGGTTGCGACGAGGAACGGTTCGATCATTGTGTATGATTCTTCTTATTCTGATTATATTTCAGATGAGAGTCCTACTTCCATTTATGAAATCCCCGGCGCTAAAGAGGTACTTTCTTTCAGTAGTTCGATCGTCGTAAGTTTCATCGTAGCTTCGCATTGGCTATATGTGTTTAACTTGCTCTTTCAGGTAGCCATAGAGATCTCATCCTTCTCCAAACTAGCTGGCTTTACCGGCATCAGACTCGGGTGGACCGTGGTGCCCCACGAGCTCTCATACTCCAACGGCTTCCCTGTGCACAAGGACTTCGATCGCATCGTTTGCACCTGCTTCAACGGCGCGTCCAACATTGCACAAAGAGGGGGCCTAGCATGCCTCTCCAAAGAAGGTCGCAAGGTTAGCCAGCTAACTAGCTAGACGAGTGAACTATTATGAACTTTGAACTGAGACAATGGTAACTCTTACGATGATAAGTTGCGGCTGCAGGCTACGAAGAACCTGATCGAAGTTTACAAGGAGAACGCAAGGGTGTTAACCGACACATTTGCCGCGATGGGTCTTGAGGTTTATGGGGGGACTAATTCTCCTTATGTTTGGGTTTACTTCCCTGGAAGGAAATCCTGGGATGTGTTTACCGAAATCCTCGAGAAGACTCACATAATCACCGTGCCAGGGACTGGATTTGGCCCGGGCGGCGAAGGGTTTATCAGAGTTAGCTCATTCAACACCAGGGAGTGCATCCAAGAAGCATGCCACAGGCTCCAAAACTTTCTCGGATGATATCAAGATCGATTCGCCTACGAACTCTGAAGGAATGTTGGTGTCTTGGCTCATCGATTTTGATAGCTTTCACTTCATTTTTAAGCAAACTGAAGAACTCGAATGGTTCCTGGTCTTCTGAATAAAAAGGATCTTTTCCTGAACAAGTCTCTGAACAACTCTGCATATTTATCGAATCACTTCATTTTAAAGCCAACTAAAAGAGTAAACTAAAGAACTTGAATTCACAGGAATCAGAACTAGTAACTCAAAAAATGCAAAGAACTTTTGTTTAGAAGTTGTCATCGACGATAGAAGGATGAACGACCTAACAACTTCCGAAACATCGTTATCAATCACTGATCTGATGAAGCTTCAGCTAAGAATCAACTTAAAATATGGCCTGCTACATATCTGAACATGAACTAATCTGCTAAAAAAAAGTATCAAAAGAGAAGCAAAACGATAGCTGATCCTTCCCTTTCAGCCAAAGTCACAAGATCTTATCCAAACAAAGATATTTCACAGCAACAGAAACCTCTGATAATGATAGAAACCCAAATCCACTAAACGAAACATCATCTGCCGATTTGCCTGCCCTTTATTGCAGGGAATTGCAAATCAATGATCCATAAATTCAGTGCCCTTTTAAATATAAATATCATAGTCAAGATCATATTAAAGGAACGAAAAAGACGAAAAGATAAGGTATTGGAACACTTTTAAAGAGTTTTTTCATTCATGATTCTTCTGATATAATTGAGGAAGGTCAAAAGGGCACTTGTAGGTGTAACACTTGTTTCATCCACTTTGAATGTATGACCTACCAAAGGGAATTATTTTACCTGAAAATATATTTAAAAAAGGGAAGAAAACTAAAAAGAAGAGGCTATAAATACTTCCTATGGCTCAATCTCACTTCAGCAAAAACATACAGAAATCAGAGAAAAAAAGGAAGTGATGTTGTCCCTCGGAGCCAGTTATGCACAGCTTCATCTACAGCAGGAGAAGTGCAAGCAGAAGACGAAGGAGAAGAAGGAAGAGCAGAAGGCCAAGGAAAAGAAGGGAAGTGATGGAAGAATCCACCCTTCTTCACCAAATGAAGAAGCCAAGGGTGAGCAAGAATGAGAGGAAATAGGGGGGAAAGAAAAAAAAAGTTAGTATCTTGTTTGTGTTTTTTTTTCTCCAAGCAAGTAAACATGTTTTCGGAGTCATCGTTTATGTAGTTGCTATATATTTTGGTAGGTGATGAGTTCAGGCTCTAATATGCTGCTAGTTTATGCAGAAATTGCCTTCTTATTTTAGTTTTTTTTTGGTAAGCATGAAAGAATAAGAGATATATGAAAGAAGCTATAACAAGAGAGTGATTCATTGATGACATTCTAAGTGAGTGAATCAATTGCACTCTCTAACAAAGACAAAGGTCAAATCCACCTCCGAAGGTATTCATTTAGCGAAGAAACTGAAGTTTACCTCACAACAAGAGGTTGAGGAGAGTAGAACATGAATAAGGGTGTTCTAAATCTTCTTGGGATAACTATTAGAGTGAGGGTTCAGGTTCACCATTCATCGATGTCCAATAGCACCATCATAATCTTCTCACATGAGAAAAAATAGGTGAGAAGCCAATTCTTGGCAACAACAAAGTCAATGGACAAAGAAGGCAAGAGGAACTCTCCTCCTACCTAAGTTAGTCCAACAAAGGTCTCGATCGTTGATGAGGACGTCTTGTAGTCAAAGAAAAAAAAAAAAAAAACTTCGACTCTTGGAAGCACAAGAGGACACCAAATGGCCTCTACATGTCTACAAGTATCTTTATGTTTGTGTTTACTTGGATGGAAATAAGAAAGAAAAGAAAGGAAAAGAGATAAGGTTGATGATATTAATCTTTACTATGAAGAAATACAAGAGAAGGAATTTAATTCTCTACAGTTTCCTTTTCTCAATTGATTCCATCTGGCAAAAAAATGGAATAGGATGAAAAAGATTTATTGTTTTTTTAATTCTATTAGTAAAGAATAGTTTTTTATTACAAAAAAAATTGTTATAGAAAATGATTTGGATGAACATTCACACAACCAAATTCAGAGAAAAATAGCATATGTTATATGAATGCATTTTCAGTGAGTTGACTATTTGTGGTTGACTACATGAATCTTATCCCTCAATCGGTTACAACCATCCACCAAACAGAATTATCAACGACTTTAGAACACCTTTCCACTTCATCGTAATCATACCATTTGATTACGATGAACAACCAATATAACTAATTTCTATTCATATCATACAACATATCTATCTTCCCTAATTGGGAATCAATTGGTGACTAGTTTTGAGCTTCTTAATTGATGTTTCTGATGCCACGAAGTATGGTACCAAGGCCTGATCACCTTCACCTTCACTAGGATAGTTCTTAAAATTCATCGAGTTCAGACAAGAGGTGAGGAAGATGAACATATTACACGACTCTGAGTTCGAGATCGGGGTGACCAACTTTACCCTTGTACTTCTCGAAGAGTTCCTCCAGGGCATAAACATATTTAGAGTGAACCTCATTGATCTGGTAAAAGAACAGAACAAGCTTAAGCCCCCTAGATTGAGGATTTCCCCAATGATACAAAGCAGTTTTTCAGTAGGAGTCAAAATTTTGATTCAACTGGAGTGGTGACTAAATTTAACAGGGCTGATGATTGAATCATGAACTAAGTTCAGTAAATGAAGGCTGATGCAGAGCATGAATAATCACTAACAAAGAGAAAAGTTTGATGAAACACTCTACCTCCTCAGTGGTTGGGTTGGGATTTTTTATCAGCTCAATTGGTCTCCCCACTACTACATCAATTGGGTGCCGATATGGTATGGGTGTTCTACACGAAAATAGCCATGCCTATCAGAAAACTATCACTGAAAGCAAAAAACAGAAAAAAAAAAAAGGATCTAACAGGGAAAGTTGCAAATTTTTGCTATGAAAAAGGAAAAAACAAGGAAACGTTATGTACCCAAATCTTCCCCAATAGATTAATGGAGTGAACTTGAGTGCTCGAGATATCTTCACAAACGATTTCCCGGTGGGCTTCCACCACCGATAGACGTGACTCTGCCACCAATTTCAAAAGAAGCAATAGTCAATATAGACTTACTTGCAATGGTGATATGCAAGTATGGAGATGTATCATTAGATTCTTCAAGTACAACACTATGTGTATCAACATTTAGTAAAACAAAATTTGTATCATCAAGCTCACCAAAACTTAATTGTGGTATATATTTTAGCATAATTTTGTGATCAAATGTGTTATGAAACCTGGCCAAAAGCAAAAACGGGCACTAAAGGTCGCCCCATCTCCATAGCAATTCGCACAAATCCTCTTCTTGATTTAAGGAAGGCAACCTGTACAGGGCCACAAAGAAAAAGGATTGCATTAACATACATCTAGGTAGTTATCTCGAATTACCAAAATAACAACATTGGTAGTTTGTTTACAGACAACAACGTAATGTGAGTTTCAGGAAGGAAAAAAAATAACATGATTGATAAATACATCAACAATTATACAATAAACACATAATAGAGTAAAAAAAGTTTGATATCATTGATCATTCTTGATTGATCTAAAGATATTTTGGTTCTATCAATGTCACCCACCTCACACTCTACAGTCTAATATTTTGAAGTGTAGATCACCTCATCACTTTACCATTATCCTACCAGTGACGAACTTGCTGAGATCACCTCTGGCTCAAATTTAGCCAAGTACACCGACTATAATTCAACATTTACACAAACCATTCTAATCAATTATTGAAACGAACAATACAACTAAATATACACCACAACATAGACGCAGCCTGATAAACAGTGTGGAATCAATTGACCCCATGAATTTTTATTTGAAAAAAATAATACACTATATTTTAACTGAAAGCTACTATTTGTGGCATACAAATTAGACTGAGTGATTGTTCTAAAAAATACTAATTACCTAGATAACAAAAACTTATTATTTGTAACATGTAACTTAAAATTGATCTAATCCGAATTTCCAATTCAATTCACTAAAAGCCAACACATTCTTTGTCTCCATGCTTGCCTACAACTGGTTGGCTATCCCTGCATTCGACACCAGCAACTCAGCTCACCTCCATCCCAACGTCATTGTTGCTCACCAATCCTTGTAACCAATCTCACTGCTCACCATCCCCTCCACCAGTCAGCCAAAATCAACATCCTATTCTTTTAATTATCATCAGTTTTTCTATAATTTAGCAGTTGGAATTGGAGACATCATGTCAAATTTATGAAGATTAAAAAAAGTGAAACTCAAACAATTGTCTGTTTGTACCTCCACGACATAATAATGAGAAAGGAAAATTGTGGACTAAGTATGAATTACAAGATACCGTAGACTAAAACTGAACAGTATGCCAGCCAAAGGTGTGTAAAATAACTACTATTTCTCAACATAGCAAATCCATTTAGATCGTGAATATGTGAATTAGAAGACTGCTAAGTTGTAAAAGGGACCAAGACCCTAATCTGTGATCCATACAGCATGATTTTCAACTACAATGTATAACTCAAAACATTGCATATTTCTTTGACTAGAGATATGGTAAGCCATGAAATTTATTCTGATCAGAGAAATGATCTACCAAATGAAATGAAAGAGAGAAAATAAGTAACATTAGATTTCTGTGTAGAAATTATAGTACAGAATTGGACCTCAGAGTCACGGTTCATATGAAGCATCTCCTGGACGCCACCAGGCACAATGACGGAACTGTACCCAGAAGCAAGGCAGGAATAGAAGTTCTTCCTCGACGCAGGAGCAAGTCCCATCCATGTCCAAATATGCCTCAGAAAGGGAGTGTAGAAGACCTGACCATGAACATGACACAAAGCAACACTTAAGCATATTGTGACAAGGAAAAAGAGAAATCGTGCCAAAACCTAAAAAAAGAAATCATCAGGAAACAACAAAGCTTACAGCACTGCTCGCGAGAGCCTTGATTTTGGGCAGTGGCATAAATCCTGTGTGGTCGGCAAGAGCACACATAGCTATCGGTAGCACCGAGTGTGGCTCGTAACCAAAAACTGCAAATGTTCGAACTCAGTTACTTCACAGTAGTGCCTGAAGTAACAGAATCACTTCATTCACGTCAATGGTCAATCTTCTGAACAGTAGCCGGATTAGAGCTCACCATAAGCTTGGTCTGGACTGAAGTCTTTGATGTTTTCCACATGAAGGGTAATCGGAAAGTACCCACAGGCGTACTTGCAGATAAACCTAAGTTTTAAGTTTGACCGCATTTACAGCCGAAAAGGGATCCAATTAGCGGGAGAGGAACAAGAAAACAAACTTCAACCCTAACGACGAGACCAATCGAAACGGAAAACTAATTTATCCATGGATAAAAGCACGAACCTTGACAATCTCCGGCCAGATCTACTCCTTTCATCGATCGGGACTACCATGAAGAATAGCAGAATGGCGAAGACCCTGCATCGGAGCAAGCAACCAATCGGCATAAGCTGAAAAACCAAGGGGAAAGAGAGAAGGATAGAAGGAGAGGGATGCGAACCCGGCGGCGAGGCGGAGGGGGAAGAAAAGGATGGCGGCGAGGACGAGGGCGGCGTCGAAGTAGATGGCGCCGAGCCAGAGGGCGAGGGCAAGGTTGGTGCGGAGGAAGGAGTAGGCGGTGCCTCGGAACACCGCGGTTCCTTCGCCGGCGACGACTCCGTCATCGCCGGCGGTCGATTCAGCGCCCATCGACGAGTCAGAGTTCTCTTCTTGGAACGCCGAGGAATGCCGAAATGGCGGCCTTGGGCGTGTATGCGGGTGCGTGCTGGCACGAAGTAATTGGTCCGCATAATAAAGCCTCGACCGACGTCCACGTGGCGCTTCCAGAGAACTATATCTCATTTTAGAATTTTTTTCAAATTTCATTTCAACCCCTTAATTCTCATCTATTTTCAAAGGAGAAGCACTTCATTTCGCCCATTAAACCTTTATAATTTCATTATTTCACAGTTGTCTTTTCTTCTCACTCTCAAAATATTTTTCTCTTTTTTCCTTCACTACTTCACAATAAATAATAATGATAAATAAAGATACACTAGGACTATTTTGTAAAGATAATATACGATGCAGTGAATTAAGAAACAATTGAGGTGGAATATGAAAGAACATTTAATCTTCAAGGAAAAAAATATGAAAAGAGTATTTGTCTTGTGAAGATAAAAACAATATAGTTGAAAAAGATAGCACTTTTATTTCATCACGTAAATGATGATTTAACTTATGAATATTATCGTTTCATAGATTTGTATCCTTCTCGAAATGGAAAGGAACAAGAAGAAAGAAGCCAAAAGTTTAAAATGAAGAAGAAAAGGAAGAGAAACAATTGTTAGAAAAACAAATAATTTTTTCAAGGAATAATATAAAATAATTGTTTCCTGGGCTATTCTCTCATAAATTAATTTTCTAAATTAGATAATAAAATGAGATTTGCTAAACCACACAACTTATAAACATCTAAATTTTTTTATTTTAAATTATTCTTAAATTGAATGCCCGAAAGTGATTCAAATACACGAACACCTCTTTCGCGCATATTATTTGCAGATCATGTGCGTATGTGAGAGAGAGATAAACCCGGAAACATAGCTAAATTAATTACTGTAGAACAAACTTATTAAAGTAGACAAGAATTGAATTTTGATAAAATTGAAATAATATCCTCTCCATAATAATCAACTGTAATTTCTTGATTTACCTCTCATATATGATCATAGAACCGATCGTGTAACCCCCGGAACATAACTGAGTTGGTTACGACATAGCAAAGTTACAAAAGAAGACAAGGTCAACTATAATTTCTCGATTTACCTCTCATATATGATCATAGAACCGATCGTGTAATCCCCAGAACATAACTGAGTTGGTTACGACGTAGCAAAGTTGTAGAAGAAGACAAGAGCTCAAATCCTGACAAAACCAAACAATACCCTCCTGCGTCGTGACCAACTATAGTTTCCCGATTTACTTCCTCACAAATGATCGTGAAATCGATCGTGTAAGGCCGCTAAGGTGACAAATTTTACCTTTTTTGCATAAATGGAACCGATCGTGTGAGATTGTTAAAGTGATAAATTTTACTTTTTTACTAGAGAGAGAAAAAAAAAAGTTGGACACCTAATATCAAAACTCCTACACCACAACAATGGGGAATTATAGAGGTTCACCTGAAACAGAGAAGACCCAGGAACACAGGTTTTTCTCAGATCAAATACATAGTTGAGCGATCACATAATCATGGATAGCAGAAAAGAAATCTGACCTAGAAAATCAGAATCGGAAGAGATTTAATACCTCCAAACACTACTTTAATTCTTACGAGTAGACGAAACTGAGGAAGAACTCAAATCTCTTCAGCCTTATGGATAATTCGAAGAAGACGAATGCTCTAAGCTATGAATTCTTTCATGCTCTTTAGCCACACCAAATACTCCTTCTCATCTTTGTTCAACATGTACTCGT
>JBBMKF010428520.1:0-13720 GCA_037834155.1 Curcuma caesia
TTAACCTAGAGTACTGTTGGTGAGCACCATGATAGGATGTGAGAGAAGATGCAATCAAAGTCTTTGGGCGGTTAACACTACCGCTAGAGCAAGTTTCTCGAAGGTGGTGTAACGAGTCTCAGTGTCTTTCAATAAGTGGCTCGAGAAATAGATAGGTTGTTGGACGCTCCCTTCTTACCGCACCAAGAAGGTGACTGAACCCCGTTGGATGAAGTTTGATAATGTGGTTAGAAAGACACAACATTTAACCCCATCAAGATATTAGTGCTATAAAGTAGCATTTTCAAAGTGACATAAATGATTTTCCGGATCTGACGATCCCGTGTACTCCCCTAATTGTGAATGCCGAAATTGTTGAGGTAATTCTTGTTCGAAAAATTTTTTAAAGAAAGGTGTTCCTTATATGCTTCATTATCGGTCATTGTCTTACTTTTGCGATCACGAGGGGACGTCCCTGCTCAAAATTCATGTGAATCTTCACAGGAAAGGTTGTCACCTCGTTAAGAGAGTTCATAATTAGTATGCCCCCTACTAATGACAATAGCACTCTACTAGAAGGATTCGCCCTATGAGAGAGAAGCTCCTAGAGGCGAGGGCTGCAATAGCAAGTGTTGTTACAGTACCTTTAGCATCGCTTAGGATACTCGTTCATTAATCTTCTCTGGCATAATGGTTATTACTTCGCCGCAACTTTTTTCTCAAGCAGAGCCGTGATTGTCCTTAGTTCTTTTGGTGTTAACCATCACAGCGTCTTGGCTCAGAATTTCCACAGACGACGCCAATTTATTCCGGTCAAATACCATGGATGATCAAGTCACCAATCAACAAATGGGCTGACGTGCGCGCTCCCCGGAGATAGTCACCGAAAGGGATGAAAAGATCTGAAAAACACTTCAAAAGAGAGTTAGAATGGCACCGGCGATAGATCCCGACCAGCCACTCTGACGCTCAAATTAGAGTTTTACGAGAGGAAGGAGATTAAGGGCTCAAGGACATTAGAGTTATTAATTTATCCAATTTCTGAAACATCAACATCCGTTCCAGATGTCCCGAAATACATGCTACCGTTTATGGTATACTCCAATATATGCACTCTAATTATCCATGTCTTTCGGGATATTTTTCTTATTTTCTCGGGGAAACAGTCTTAGGATTTCATGATCTTACGGGCAAACCGGCTTCATGGACTCAGCCTAGAAGCAGACGACGACAGACCCGAAGCTGAGATAAGGTCGATGCATGAGAACGAATAGAGGTCGAGATCGGGACCCGAGGCTTGAAGTCGAAATCTGGGCATAAGACTGAGATGAGGTCTGCGCATGAGATCAAATAGAGGTCAAGATCGAGACCCAAAACTGAGATGAAGTCGGCACATGAGACTGAATAGAGGTCAAGATCGAGACCTGAGGCCGAGGTCGGAGCCCAAGGCTAAGATGAGGTCGACACATGAGACCGAACAGAGGCCGAGATCGGGACTCAAAATTTGAGGCCAAGGTCGAGATCTGAGGCTCAGATGAGATCGGTGCATAAGATTGAATAGTGGCCGAGATCAGGACCTGAGGCTTGAGGCCGAGGTCGGTGCCCGAGGCTAAGATGAAATTGTCATATGAGACCGAATAGTGGCAGAGATTGGGACCCGAAGCTTGAGACCGAGGTCGAGGCCCGAAGCTGAGCTGAGATCGACGCATGAGATTGAATAGAGACTGAGATTGGGACCCGAGGCTTGAGGCTGAGGTTGGGGCCCACAGACCCGGACTGAGGCCGCCAACTTACTATCCCTTGAGATTTGTCTAATCCTCCTTGATTTTGGCTAATAGCTCAACATCATTGCAGATTTTAGGCCATGTGGCAGTTGTAGACTTCCGCCATATTAGAGGGTATTGCAAGATAAGGGACTTTGTTTGGAAGAGTAACAAACATAGAAGAGTGAGAAGTTATCTTGAAGGAGTTCTCGCATGAGATAGTGGTGGTGGGATCTACTGGTCGAGAGCTCCACTCATAGGCAAATGGGAGTGGAAGCAATGGTGTTTGGACTATAACAGGGGTTCAGAAAACCCCCAGTTATGATAACAATTTCAATACAGGATTTAGGTATGATAGTGGAGAGGGAAGAGGAGAGGCTGGGCTTGACAACAAAAAAAGACGGAAGGCGCAAGGACAACATTGCAATGGGTGGGATAGACGGTGCCCACCCTAACCAAAGGTATTAAATTGAATGGTTTAAACCTGGATTAGGAAAAAATCTACAAAATGCAGTCATTGTACCTGCTTTGATCAGGTTCAAGCTCGACTAGACCAGTTTGAACTCATCTCTGATTTGAATATGGTTCAAGATCAACTCAAATCCTAGCTAACCTATTTATGAGCAGTACCTGTGTATTACTTAAAATTGAGACATACAAATATCACCAATCTAGTTATATGTAGTTGTTACGTATACTTGGGTCAATTTATGATAATTTTGGCAGCGGAAAAAAGGACAGGCAACATTGCAATGAATAGCATAAACAAACCGACCACTACCTTGTTTGATCTGGTTCAAGCTCAACTAGACCAGTTAGAACCATCTCTGATTTGGATATGGTTCGAGCTCAACTCAAATTCTAGCTAGCCTATTCATGAGCAGTACATATGTATTGCTTATAACAGAGATACAAAGTATTGCTAATTTAGTTATACACAGTTGTTATATGTACTTGAGTCAATGTATGATGACTAATCAAACTACACACTCTGTATGTGTAGTGTAGTTAAAAACTTGCTTAAGAAGCCTTTTTACTTCTCCTCGGTGTAGGGATTCACCAATGGTCTCACATTCACAAGTCACAACCTTACTAAATGATCATGGTAGGCTATCATGGTGTTTGAGTATGGACATTAAGATTGAGTGCTTGCATTACGAGATGTTGCAGTTGGCAAATGCAGTGGCATGCATAGATGTGACATACCTAGAAATGAGTAAAGAGATGATTTGGGCAATACTTTCCATAATTTCTAGTATTTTACTACTAGTACTCCCTTAAAGCTAAACGACCTTGCTTGCTTCTTGTTTGTTCTGCACATCCTCAATTGTGAGTACTAGATACCAATATCCTTGGTGCAGCCTGCGTATGTCAAGTACAACAACATCCTTAGCAGAGTGATTTTGCCAGAAGAATCTTTATTATTTCCCAATTTCAGTACAGTTTATCTATATGTTACTGCCAAGTATTTTATGAGTATGCCCTTATTTATGAGTTAGGAAACATGTAACAAAGTGACCCTTGAGTTATTGATTGTTAGTTTTACTGTGGTTACCAGTTTTAGGCTGGTCTTATGTCAGTGAGGTTATAGTAAAAATTGTGTTCTTGCTGACTTTCTATTACCTCGTTTTTGCAGATTTATTATGAATTTTCTGATCAAAGTTATTTAACGGATAAATTACTAGAGATAGTAAATTGGATGAAAATGCCCTTGTTAACTTACAATATTTTGAGAAAGTATTTGCAACTGTATTCTTTTGTTTGCCAGTCTTAAAGGGGTTTGAGATTTATGGATATAATTGTGGTATTTCATTTTATGTACATCAAATGACATTGTAGTTATTATGAGGATTAAAAAAGCTTAAGCCAGATGAAAATAGAAACTCATCAGGATGTGAAAACAATAGAAGATACAATAAGAGAAAACAAGTTAAGACAGTAGTTTGTAGTTTAAAGGCAACCAATAAATTCTAATAGAGTTGGACTAATCAAAATAAATCAAGAATAATATAGAAGATTAGGATGTAACTGATGATATAGCTTAGCATGGAATTCAGTGACAGGACAAAATAATTGTTACTTATCCCAAATAATTAGTGGGATGAGCTCCGGTTATAGTGGTTGTTCAAATGCACAAAAAGAAGTCAATTAGTAGCAAAAAACGATGATGAAAGTAATAAATATGTATTGAGCTCAAGTCATGCTACTACTACTGAAAAGGTTTATAATGAAATCACATACCTTTATTACAGAATCACTTAAGAGAAGCTCCTCCGCAACAAGCTCGAATTCTGAAACTGGGTAATCCATCAACCCAAAACAAATGCTGCCGCCATCTATCAGTTTAATTTGGCCTCTTACCTTTTTCAACAAATGAAAAAAAATAGCTATATACTCTTGGGAAATAACAACTGGAAAATTCATTCACCGATCCAATCTCTAATTTATGAAAGAATATGTAGAGAGAAAAATACTTTTCATTCAAAGTATGCCTCACAACACTAGTTTGTAAAGCAAATCATCTGTCAACAAATGAATTATGGAAAAAACATCTCTTCCAAGATCCATGGATCCTGTAGGCCGGTTAAACTTTGGTAAATGATTATAGGTAAAAACACCTCTTCCAAGATCCATGGATCCTGTTTGCCAGTTAAACTATTGTATTTGCCAACTCTGACAAAACATTTGCATCAGAACATATGACTAGATACAACTAAATAGTCCTATTTTTATACATTTTAAGTAACTGGATGAACCTGTACTATTTGGTAGACCACTAAATTTCCAGTACAGTTTGGTACATAACTAAAAATAGGCACCAATGGTCTCATAAGTCACAAAACCAAAAATACACGACCAAGAAATAATGGAAGCTACCTACTGAAAGTTTTTTTTTCTTTTAGTTTGATGCATATGTAAACAAATTTGAGATTTCATAGAAAGCCTAATGTTATATCCAGCATTTAAGTAAAACAATAATAGAGTTAACTGACTCAATAAAGTTGAATTTAATTGGCTAATTTAACATAAAATCTCGACCAAACTAGACACAATAGAAGGGATTATATTGCCATCCTACCCTTCTCATTTTCTTAGCTGGGACAAATCATGGAGAGGGTGGTACCCAAGAAATCTTTTAGTAGAGGTCATAAGGGGTCTAACCAAGAAGCAATCATCAACTTCAGTATCTACAACCTGGTAATATGAGTCGCATAGATGGCAGAGACTATGGTTAGGGCCAACATTGGTTAATCAATAATAATCAATAGCGATGATTCCAGGTAAATTGTATATTCAGCAAAATATGCTTTGGGTTGAACAGATCCATAATATCCTATCTTATTCTTTCTCATTAGTAGTGACTGATCATGGAGAGGTTGGTCCTGAAGACGATCTCTCAGGTGAGGTGGTGAATCAATAAGTTGTGCCTAAAACCTAGCAATCTAAGTCATGTGGTTGGGTGAACATTGGTTAATTAACCATGACCAATAATGATAATCAAAAGGTGGTAGTGAAACTCAATGATCCTTGTGTTGACTTGCAATTATAGACCCATGATTTTGGGATTAGACTGTATGTGCATTGAATAATAGTTTATCATGATTTTCTTTACCACTAAAGATCCTTCATCATAGAAGTAGGAATTGAATCAGAGTATGCAAAGGTGTATAATTTACCAGCTAGAGATTCATAGCCAGTTGTCATTATAAATAATTAACATGAAATAGCAGATATTCCTTGGAGCAATAATTAGAGGGAATCTTGATGGCTGTAACTTTACTCACACAAGAACTGGAATGTAGAATGATTAATTTGAGAATTGAGTCAATGTCAATATGGTAATAATGATTTAAATTATGCTTTAAACTGAAGTGATAAGAATGTAACCGATATGATTCTTATTCCCATTTTTCATGAGCAGTGGTGAACCATTGAGAAGGTGGAATTAAAGGCAATTTCACGTGAGAGATCATGAGGGTCAAGGCAAGCAACAATCAACATGTAACTACAATCTAGTAATCTAAGTCACACAAATGACAATCAGGGGTAGAGGCCAATATTGGTTAATTAACAATGGTCAATAAAGGTGATCTGACGATGTATGTGACACTTGACGATTGTATCAACCTGCCATTATAGTTCCATTAATTCAGAGTAAGATTAGAGAACATGTAACCAATAATACTTTATCATGATTTTCTTCAACTATAGGGATCCTTCATCATAGAAGTAGGACCACTATCATTCTATTCACTGAATCAGAGTTAACAAAGGTCCATGATTTTCAAACTAGTTATTCGTAGTGGGTGTCCTCATGGATCACATATTGGGTGGAGCAAATTTAGCGGGCACCAAGTTCAGGGTATTTTGATATCAAAGTCAGAAATAGGTTGGTCAAGAAAGTTGAGTTGAGCTTGATGTTGTCTAAGTGTGGTGGGTTATCAGAGCTATTTTTATATTGACTAAAAGAATAGTGTATCAGAGTAGATGGTCGATAAGGATCAGATGCAATGTCAATACAACTATGTTGTGTGAATTATGAAGCATTGTGTGCTTTAATGTGTGTGACAGATAGGTGATGAAATGTACATAGTTTTACTCATTTGAGAACCCAAGTAAATAAGTTAGGTGATTCGAGTGTGAAAATAGAGGTTGTAAGTTGTATATCCAATCATATTAATATGAGATATGAGTCAATACTGATATAGTAATAATGATTGTTCACTTGCCCTGAAGAAATCATATTGATCCTATCTTACTAATTATCATGAGAAGAAACCAATCATAAAGTAGAGTGGTACTGGATAGAGGTCGAGAAGTAACAAACAGCAAATACCTTCAACCTTGCAATCTAAGTCATATAGATCTCAGTCTGTGGTTCAGGCCACAGTGCTTAAAAAACAATGGTTGCTAGCAGAACTCTAGAGGTGGTTGTAACACTCAATGATCCTCGTGTCAATCTGCAATCATGGACCTGTGATTTTGGAGTTAGATTGAACAAATATTCACCTCCAAAAAAATTGTGTGTTTCTCTTTAGCTCGTAAGATCCTACATTATAGAAGTAGGATCACTAGTGTCCTTAATATTGAATCGGGGATACATGATTTGCCATCAAGAGGTTCATCATGGGTTAATTCAGTAACATTAATCAGAAAATGTAGATATTTTGGGTCAGCAACTATTCAAGGATATCATATTGTTTGATTCACTTATCTGTTTCTTGTTTGCTGATTGGTGATGCTCAAAGAGATTGGTGTGTTGCTTTTATCGAAAATAGGGATCAATATTGTTGTATCTAGTAGAAATGTGCAGGTCAGCGAGCTCAACTGAGCTCGGTATCCTTAAAGCATGGTGGGTTATCAACAAATGTTGGTCCATGTAACATTGTAATGGCTTGAAGTTATTGTAATATTAATCAATAGCGATTATTTAATTAGAATCGCTGGTTAATAAGTATTATCTGTATATATTAGTTAATATATATTCTCAATCAGGTAGTTGTCAATTAGCCTAATTATAGTTTCCTTAATTGGATTCTTTCCTTCGAAAGAATCTTAATTTGTATATAAATAGACCTCTTCTTATGTAAAAAGAATAATAAGATTTTCTTTTGGGTATTCAAATTAACAATAAGAATCATGAAGTGGTGTCGATATGATTACATTGTGTGAAGCAAAGCATACTTTTATGTACTTTGCATGTGTAAAATGTGCATGTAAGGTGAGAGTGCTGAAAAATATGTAGTTTTACGCATGTGAGTACCAATATGTAGGAGAGGTGCTTGGAGTGTTAAAATAGTAGTAGTAGTATATCCAATCAGATCAATTTGAAAGTTGAGTCAATATCCATTTAGAAATAATGATTTAGACTATGCATTGACGTTATGCATCATATTGCGATTTAAATGATCCAACTGACTCTTTTTCATGAGTGGCTGATCATTGAGAAGGTGGTAATGAAGACAAACTCCCAGAAATGGCAAGCAACAATGAGCAAATTAAATACTTACAACCTGGCAATCTAAGTCACATAGATGGCAGATGGTGATTGGTCCAACATTGGTTAATGAGCAGTAGCCAATAGCAGTGGTCTGAATCTAATTGTGACACTCAACAATCCTTGTGTTGACTTGAAATTACCCATGATTTGAAATTAGAGTGAGGAAGAAACACACATCCAAAAACATTTTATCATGTTTTTTTCAACTCTGGAAATCACCATAAAAGAAGTAGGCTCAATAGTATCCTATTTACTGAATAAGAGTGAAAAGGTGCATAATTTGCAAACCATAGATCCGTCATTAGTGTTTGGGAATCAGTGAAAATAATTGAAAAACTCAGAGATTGGGTGGAACAATATCTTTAGGGTATCCTAGTGTTTCATTCACTTACTATTGTGCCTTGTTTGTTAATTGGTGATGGCCAAAAAAACTGATGGTTGTTTTTATGAAAAGTACCAATAGGGTCAATATTAGTGTACCTTGTCAGCATATCATTATCAAAGTAAATAAATATTATTAGTATTGATAGAATCCACATATCTCCACAATGATATAATATTTTCCACTTTGAGCCTAAGCCCTTGTGGTTTTATTTTTGGACTCTACCCAAAAGGTCTCATTATAATGGAAATATCTTCCATCTTATAAACTCATTATCTTTTCCATATGTTTCTAATATGGGACTTTGATTGTAACCCAACAATTCTCCCCTCATACGAAGGAAGATATTGTTTATAACCATAACTCTAATACCAATTGTTAATACCAATGGAATCCAAACATCTCAACAATGATATGATATTGTCCATTTTGAACCTAAACTCTCGTGGTTTTATTTTTAGGCTCTATCCAAAAGGTCTCATTCTAATGGAGATATCTTTCATCTTATAAATCCATTATTTTTTCCATGTATTTCCAATGTGGGATTTTGATTGTATCCTAACAATTATTTGTCGGTCAAGGGAGCCCAGTTTATGATGATGTCGTCGAAGTGTGATGGGTTAGTATGGACAATATAACACTGTCAAGGTCCAAAGTTATTCTTATATCACTTGTAAAGATTATTCTATTAGAGTTGATGGTTGAAAAGATGATTTGATGCCCATAGGACTACATCATGGGAAGAAATGTGAACTTTTTATATATGATGCGCATGTGCAAAATGTACATGCACAATAAGGGCATTGAAATGTATACAAGTTTCCTCTTGTGAGAGTTTGAATGTATGATAGAGATGGTTTGATTGTGAAAATAGAGATTGTAAGTTACATTCCAAATCAGATTGATTTGGGAGTAAGTCAATATCAATATATTAATAATGATTTAGATTATACCTTAACCAGAAGGGATCAGATATCGATCCATATGATCCTATGTTAGTGTTTTCTGAGTAACAACCAATCATGGAAACGGTGACACTATAGATTATCTCTGAGGAGAGGTCGTGAGGGGTTGGGGCAAGCAACATTTAGCCAGTGAAGCATCTACAACTTGGCAATCTAAGTCACAGATGATAGAGCCTGTGGTGGGGGTCAATAATGGTTAATCAACAACCATTAGTAGTGGTAATCTGAAAATGGAGTGACACTAAAGGATCCTTGTGTTGACCTGAAACAATGGCCCATGATTTTAGAGTTGAAATGAGGTAGATGTGCAACTCCATTAACATTTAACATGAATTTCTTCAGCTCTGTAGATCATTCGTTATACAAGTAGGGGCAGTAGTATCTTAGTTATTGAATCAAAGTATGCAAAGTTGCATGATTTGCAATCAAGAGATTCATCATTGGTGTCCTCATGAATCAATGGACATTAATAAAAAAAAAAGTGAATATTGGGTGGGGCAACAAAAGTATTTAATGTTAGATTCCCTTGCCTCCGCATATCTTGTTTGCTAATTGGCTTAAGGCCGAGGTGATTAGTTTGTTGCTTTTATCGAAAGTGCCAACAAGGTCAATATTGTTGTATCTACTTGCAAGTATTTCAATATCAAAGTCAAACATGTATTAGTCAATCGAGCTCAGTTAACACCATGAAAGTGTGGTGGGTAATCATCCTTGCATGGACAGTGTAACAACGTTTTCTATATATGGCATAAACTTGGACAAAAGCAAGTAACGAGCTAAGTGATAGCTATCTGATGTTTACCTCGCAGCAGTAAGAAAAATTAACTCTAGTACAAAATAAATAACCAAAAAAGTGCTGCTGGGGTAAAACTCCTGCTAGGATACTCAAGATTCTCAGTAGACAATTTACAACAACCTCAAAAGTTAAAATGCTTGCTCCCTACTACTGTCACATACCAAAAGGGATTTGGTTACAAAACATAATCTAATAACAAAGACCTTAAAGACTGAGAGAAAAGGAACTCAGACTCATTTAAAAACTAGAAGCAATACTATATAATTTAGAAATTATATGGTAACAACAGCTAGGGATTAGCACGAGTGCATGATTACTAGATATGACATAAACCTAGACAAAGGCATGTGACAGTGATGCTGATAGTGTATCAAATGTTACTAGTTCATCATGAACAACTAGACGATAATAAGGCGACTAAATATATTCAAGTAAAAACGTTTTGATCTAAGACCAAGCCAACAAAACAAAATTAATAACAGAGAAGCATAAGACGCTCAACAAATTAGCAAAAGAATAGAAGTAGGATAAAAGGAGATAACCTGCACTCTTGTCCACAGTAACGGAACTAAAGCTTTTGCCTTGGACTCCACAAAAACATTGGACCAAAGTGTAGACACAGGAAAATCAAGAAGAGGAGTTTCAGTTTTTGTTGTGAAGTTGTCATTGCTGACCCTAAGACTTTCTAGCGCCTTATCAAAAACTGTGCCAGCTGCACCAGCATTTTCAGGACAGCCATTACTGAAACCACCTGAAAAAAGAAGTAATTGCAAGAGATGAAACAGTAAAATAATTATGCAACAAAAAGAAAAAGATTATGACTGAAACAATTTAAGCAAAGCAACAAATCAAGAACTATGCAATTTTTTAACTCTTACAATCAGAAGAAAACAAATCCTTTACAAGGGCTCTATGCCTAACCTATCTCCCATATATCAGAAGCAAGTAAGAACAGTACATCCCAAACAATTTTTTATTGAGACACATCAACATGCAAAGAGGCATAAAAACGGCAAACCTTTGCACTTAAGAAAAGACAAATTATATTCTTGGAGTAACTAAGCAGCATAAAAAGATATACTCTTTAAACAAACTCAAAAGGATAATACTACTAGATGAGGATAATATGAGAAAATAAGGCAAAGTTAAATAATGTGAATATATTTTTCAAAGTGGACAACAAGCCAAAGACTTTGTCAAGCACTACTAAGCACTAACACACAAAAAGAGACCCTGGAAAGAGCTCAAAGAGAAAAGGATAGTAAAAGTGACTTTCCTGATGAGAATATAACATATAAGAATATGTATCAAGAATAAAAAATATTGGATTTTAAAAAATTGCTAAACAATGTCCATAAAAGCATCAAAATTTGATTTCAGATTGCGTGGCATCAGAATTTTGTCTAAGTATCATTTTCACTAATAAAATTTAACATTCAATCTGATTTTTGTTATTAGAATTAAGGAAAACAAAGAAAAAGTTAGGTAACTTTGCAGCTTATTAGTTAGAGAATGCACAATAACAGATGAAGAAATAGGCATAAAAAACATGAGATAGGCATAATTTAACCAAACTAGACATCCATACAAGCTAAAAGTTACAGTCAGTATATCAACCCATACAGCTAGAGGAGTACTTGGGAGAAACATGCTGAGTTGTAGAACCAATTAGGAGGTTAAATATCAACCAACAGCTCACCTTCGGTAAATCCCAAAGTAGTTCAACAATAACCCTTGTCTAAACAAAAGTGAGAGTTGAAAATTGAAAGATAAAGATTTTTATACCAAATATGCTTATTAATTATATATCATGGAAAGATTTCCTTTGAATTTAATCCATCCAAGTAGTACAAACCATGAGCTGTGATCTTAACGTCTTGTATGCTGTAACACTCTAGAGAGATTCGTCCACCGCCACCTCCACCCCATCCGCTTCCACCAGCAGCACTAATAATACCAGTTCCCTTCCTAAGCATTGAGGTTGGAAGTGGATGAGTGTGCAATTACAGAACTCCAAAAGACAGTATGATTGGCAAGAATGTAATGTACAACACAACAATAGAAAGACTATAGCGTAAATGTAATTCTACAACAAAAAATAATTGACATGAATGGAGTTAAGAGTAAACGATGTGGAAATGCTACTTTTATAGAAAAGTGATTCCATGTGTCATTCTTATGAGCCTATTAAGACACCATTTTTAACATTATTAAAGCCATAGCTGGAGCATACCCTCAATGGGTGGATGTTTTACAAGAATGAAACCAGCATAATTTTTGTGAACCTAACAAGGCTCATCCAACTGTTTTCCACTGACTACACACCATCCTTAATCATGGAAGTAATAAAAAAACTTGAATCCACATGTTTTCCCTTCAATTTATGAGACCTTAATTTTTAACAACAAACTTTTCAAGTGCTACATTTTTCGATTGCATGATTTGGATGCATACTAGTGTTAAAATGAATCAGTTTCCATAATCTTTCATAACTTCTTAGTCCTTCCTAAAGATAATAGCAGTTTTTTTACATGACATCATCCAAAAGCTTTTGGGGTTTTACAGCAAGAATGGTCAGCCAGCATACTAGCCCAATGCAGTGGCAAGGAGCCTGCTTTTGCTCGCATATTATATACACTTGATATCTTTTCTCCATGGAGTAGGCTAAGACAGATCCACCTTGTATTGTTTTTGGTATTTCCTTGTGCATTTGTTCTTTTTCTACGACAGGAGATAGATTCAACCGCACTGGTTCACAACTCAGGAGATTCTACCTCCTAGAAGAATTGAATTTCCATATAGAGCAGGTCATTTGAAGGCATGACTTCTGGTATATATTTTTATAGAAAGTAACCTTACCAGCGCTCTTTTGTTAGTATTGATTTTGACAAGCAATCCTAGAGCAGCTTTCAACACAACAAGTGGTATTAGAATATTTGTGAATGTACAAGTGGTATCAAAGTGTAGATTGCCAAATTCTTAGAGTAATGCATCTAGGTCTTTGTAGAGCATGGAGCAATTAGCATAAGAGATAGACAAAGTGTTCATCCGATGGTAGAGACTTCAACAGAAATATGAGGGATCTCTATTCCGATGTTCGATTGAAGGATGAGTTTTCAATGTGGTGACTAAGTATGTCAGATTTGTTGGCACAGAAGAGTTTGATGGGTACTCTACTTGGCAAGCAGAAGGACATGCCATCAGACATCATAGAAAGCAATTAAGAGATGATGAGATTAGAAGTAGTCAATAGCATCAGATTTTGCCATGCATAATGTCATTATATATTTGCCATGCATAATGTCATTATATATGGTGATCAGTGAGATCACATCACAAGGTGTGATGCAAAGAATAAATATATTCTAATGTAGCAACATCATCAGGTGTCAAATGTCATCAGCATAGTCCAATATGCAATTTGAAAGTACATATTCTAACATTCTCTAAGGTGTACATATACCAAGGTTTAAAATATCGAGTTGTGCCGAGGTTTCGATCCCGGACCGGAACGATACAATTTCGGTACCGTATCATACCGTGCTGGTATAGTTTCGGTATTTTTAAATTATAAAATATATTAACTAAAATAAAAGATTTGATCTAAATATTTAAAAATAAAATATAAAATATTTTTAAAAAATCATAAGATAATTTTATAGATTTTAATAAAGTCTATTTAAATTATTCTCAACTATAACTAGGAATTGATTATTAAAATCTTAATTAAATCCTAAATTTAAAAAAAAAACAAAATCGCGACATCGCGACTCGATCGCACGCGGAGGCATCGCCGGGCCTACGCAACGCCTCCGGTGGCATCGCCAGGCCCGC
>JBBMKF010428630.1:0-13719 GCA_037834155.1 Curcuma caesia
TGGTCACATTGCAATTGCCCTAGCTGTTGCATCCTCCTCACCCTTCTCTTTCTCCCGTGGCGTCCACACACGCAAAGCCGGGGCCGGTTCCGGATTCCCTCTCACTGCCTTCCTGTCTCTGCTCTCCCTCTCTTTCGCAGGTTCGTCTCCGCCTCTTCTCGTCTTTGTATCATCTCTGGCTCGATCTCTGTAGTCGCCTTCTCCTTGGGTCTTCAAAGTTTATTGTGGAAGACGGAAGAGCTTTAGGAGTCTAATTTGTACGCTGCTTATTGAATTTTGAGCCTGAATTTCCGGAAGGCTGCATATTTATCACTCAGTACACTCCTGCTTCGATTTCGCTCTTCATCTCTTCGTATTTAACCTGGATCTGTATCTCTCTTGATTGATATTCTAATTGGATCTCCCGAGCTTTAGATAGAAGGCAGAAGCACCGGTTAAAAGAACTCTTCTTTTTCTACACATCTTGTTCATTGTCTTTACTTCTTAATAAGCCCATCAAATTGCTTTTGTGTGTGTGAGTGTCGTGGTGGGTGGGGGTACTGAAAATTGGTTTCCCTGGAGAGGGAGATACTCTAATTTTCCATGTTTTATTTTACTATTTTTTTGTTTCACTTAATTTCCATCAGGTAAAATGGAAATGTAGGATAATCAAGAACGCACTAGTCAAAAAGTGCTGCTAGGAATTCTGGATGAATAATGCTTTCTTATGATATATATATATTTTAAAATAAAATCATTGTCCCTTTTTGTACAAGTTACCAATGATACACTATTTTTTGTATCCCGTAATATGTTTCTCATACTTTCGGATGAATTTGTTATCCTTGCTTCTTCATACTTCTAATTTAACAACTCCTTTGAATTGGAAAGAAATTGGAAGAAGATAATTGGTTTCCTCTGATTAGAAATAGAGGGGGGAATCTATGCACAGGGAGGAAACAGATGAAAGAGTAAATGATTTAGTCTTTTCAAGCTTAAAGGTAAAGAAAAGTCCTCTAAATGGAGAAAAGAGAAGTGGACTTCAGGGCAAAGGTTTCAAAACATACATGTTTATGATTGTGTTACAATCTAGTACCTGAACTTCTTTTTTGATCCAATCATATTTGTGAACTTTATAAATATCAATTTTGACAATTTAAATCAGTAGAATATGACAAGAAACTGTCTAGGACACCCAAACAGTTTGTGTTAATCAGTAAAATACATTTCTAAAACTATTTTGAAAATTTCCCCTTTGCTCCCATCTCCTCTTTCTCCCATGCTTTTCTTCATCTCGCCACTCTGAGTGTAGGCTGGAGGCAGCTCCATCCACACTATGGGCAACAGTAACAGTGTAGTGCATCCTTTAGGATAGGGGCAATATTGGTGGCAAGGAGGAGTGACTTTCATGCACGTGACTGCATCAAAAATAGCTGTACTTGATTGCAATATGCCCCATATTTCACATACTATTTGAGATTTTTATCCTTAGCTTTATAAAGAAAGTACTACTAGTCTTGAGCCAAGAACTGGGATTCAACCATCCTACATATTATGCATTCTCCTTGCTGTAATTAGACCATTCTGTTTTGCAAGCATGCACTTAATTATATTATACTATGCCAATGTTGTATTTGTCGCGTGGATAGTAAATTTTGGGCTCTCTCCAACACTCTCATTGGGAAGCAACTGTCATTATTTGAGGAACTATAAGGTGGGTAGTTTTCTTGCATATTGTAGGCTTTCTTGTGAAGATCGGGATAGGCCATGCTTTCTAGATGATACATGTTAACTTATTTGTAATTTTTGTTCTACCATGTTCTCATTGAAGGAAAGTAAACATAATATGGTGGTTAGATTCTGAAAATATTTATCTGAATTGAAGGTCAAAAACTGCACCTATGAAATTGTAGTGTGGTGATCAAGCAAACATCCATATAGTTTCAATCTAATGTTTCAAGAACACACTAAAAGTGAAGTAATCAACTGTCATTTTGTGATTAGAAAAGGTGTAATTCAAAGAAATTATAGGGCATATGTTAACTATAATCTCTAGTGATTAACTTATGATCTTCTTACTGAATGACTGAGAGGTCCTTGAGTTATTTTCATTTGTTTCAAGCTTGGAAAATATTACCTATACAGTTCATCTTGAGAGGGATTGCTGTGGCTATTTATAAGATCAAGTGATGTGCATGCCAAGGATTTTTTTTTTATGTTAATTAGGGCCTTTGTGATTGATTAATGTGAATGAATGGCTTTTTCTTTTACCTTTTAGTCAGCATCTTTTCTTCTTTAGTTTTTCTATTCAACAAAGTCCGTGGCCCGTTATAGTTGGAAACATGGAAGAGAAAGGAAAAAAATATTTATCCAACTAGAGGATTAGCCTGGTTTAATTGACAATTAGAAGAAGCAAAAACAAAGAAAAGGGGGAAAGAAGAGAAATGCGGAAGAAAAGAAAGGATAAGGATAGTATTAATTCTCTCTTTGTTTTTTGTTTGGGTGTGGCAGACAGAAAATAAATGTTGTTAAATAAGTTGAAGAGAAAAGAAATTAGTATGCACACTTCTATTTAAATGTTTGTAGTATTAGTACCTAGGCCTTAGCTTTAAATAAACAAAGTCATGAACTTGTCATTGTTATCAAAAAGGTATTCAGGTGAGCACCTGGGCAGGAAAGTCAAGGACCAATCAGGAGGCTCAAATCTTGTTAAGGGGATCACTTCAACTGAGTGTTGCCTAACGTAATGCCTTATTATGACAAATTTATAACTTCTTCTATCTATTCCACAGCATATGTTTCCATTTTTCCAATCTAATTTGGCCTTCCATGCTAGTAGATCTCAGTTTGTGCTGTTTTATGTCTTTTGATAGTGATCACCTTTTTGCAGTGGATTTAGGACTAGCATCATTGGTGGAGTTTGTATTAACCCCATCATTTATTTCACACTGGACCTGCAATCCAGGAGCCATTGAAATAGAGGTGTGCTTGCAGTAAACGTTGGGAGATCATTGTATTATGGGAAGCAGTGAAGCTGATGCATCTGCCAAAACTCCAAGAACATCTGTAGCTCAGGTACTCTGCAATCCTTGTATCATCAGTTCAATCTTTATGGTTTTAGTTTTTATACTTTATTTTAGTTTGTTTTCTTGGAAAACCAAATTCTCTCTTGAGTGTTCTTATTTAGGAACAAATCCCTGCCACTAGCTCCACCCCAGCTGTAACTGTTTACCCAGACTGGCCAAGCTTTCAGGTGGTATACCTTATTTCTGCCAATCAACTCTTTCCCCATTTTTGTCATGAAGGTTCTTACTTGTAGATAATGCACTGGGAGGCTCATCAAGTTGTCACTTCTTCTGACAGGCATATTCACCAATTCCACCGCATGGGTTCTTTCATTCTCCTGTGGCATCTAGTCCTCAGCCCCATCCTTACATGTGGGGACCTCAGGTGTTTCTTGTTATTCAAATAATTCAAAGGATTCTTTTGAATGTTTTTTTGTTTAAATAATTTGAAGAATTATTTTGAATGTTTTTGAACATTTCAGAAGAAAAAACTTAGTGAGGCACAAATACTTATATTTGTCATTATAGATTGCAATCATTATGGGAGCCCAGAAAAGATGAAATTTTGATGTCTTTTATTTAGGTAGTCACAACATTGCATGGATTGTATAAGTTTCTTACATTGTAATAGTCCGTAGACTAACCAGGTGAGCGATACAGTAAGAATTAAATTCTCATGACAATTTCACACTGCTTGGATTGGCTTATCCAGTAGTGAGGTCAATATACAAGCTATGCAAAATCACACAGTGATAATCCTTCATGGATACATTTCTTAAAATGCTTTTATTGATATAAAGTGAAAATTTTGGTCTACTATTCTTGTGGTTTTTTGGTTATATATTGAAGCTTCATTAATCTTTCTACTTATTTTTTGACTATTTATATTCTTTGTAATTTAGCAGTATATGATTTAACTCATTGTAGCTTCTAGTTCATTTTGGTGGATCTATATTTTTCGATCTTTCCATGAAACCTTCATTTTTTTTTATCATTTTTATCTGCAGCACCTTATGCCACCATATGGGGCTCCACCAACTCCATATGTGATGTATCCTCCTGGAGGGTTATATCCTCATCCATCTATGCCTCCTGTATGTTTTTTCAAATTTTATCTTGGATTGTCTCACACAAATGCTTTATATTCACAAATGTACCTTGTGCCACTTTTAATTGTGCAAATGTTGAACAGGGGGCACACCCTTTCAGCCCCTATGCAATAACTTCCCCAAACAGCAATGTTGAGGCTTCTGTGAGTTGCCACTCTCATACAACCTTATTTTATTTTCTTTAATTATATATGTGGGTTTTTAACACCACTTATATATCTGATCTCTAGGGAGCCATTGCTGGTGTGGAAGTAGATGGTAAGTCATCTGAAGGTATGGAAAGAAGTCCCCTAAAAAGATCCAAAGGAAGTTTAGGTAGTTTGAATATGATTACAGGAAAGAACAACAGTGAGCCAGGTAAAACATCAGGCCAACCAACCAATGGAACATTTTCTCAAAGGTATTTGAATTGAGATTGACTATTTTGAGTTATTTACTATGTTAAGAGCAACAACTTAGTGTAATATTGTCTATTGGCTAAATGTACATGGTTTTGTAGTGGTGAAAGTGGAAGTGATAGTTCAAGTGAAGGGAGTGATGCCAATTCTCAAAATGTAAGAATTTCTTTCAACCAAAAAAACTGTAAGAATTTCTGTCATATTTTTCTGTGGATTTTATTTTATTTCTTATACTTATCATCAGAGGAAAATGGAGAGAGCCATTGGAATAGGCCTTTATAACTTATATATGATCTTTTATCCATTGTTTTCCATTATGTGAATGGTAGGTTTTATATTTTCATTTCTAAAATTGGCATCCTATTTGTTATGAACTGATCTGAAATGATTTGTGTCTCACAATAGCTATGCTTTTCATTAAATTTGTGGTGGAAATAAAATTGTATTCAATATGTTTAATAATACAATGATTATATAAAAGTAGCAACATAGCAAAAAAGGAAATATCTAAAAGGAATATATCACAATAAATCTAGAAAAATTGGAGAGAAATGTGGAAATAAGACAAATTTGGCAAGACTCAAAGCAAATTAGACGGAAAATATCTTCTAGTATCTTTCCGTTCACGGAAGTGGTCTGAATCACAATTTCAGCTAGAATTAGCATAATGATGTTGGGATTTGGTCAATCAAATTCAGATATTTCTGGAATGCACTTTGAAATGCTTGCATGCCAAATGAAACAATGAAGAATGACAGAGTTGAGGAGGGACCAGGAATGGAGGGAGGCAAAAGAATTAAACCTAGGTCATGCAATTCTAATCCCTACCTTCTGAAAGTGTTGCCCAATGATCCACTTTTTAACTTCACTATCCCTCCAAGCCTATGCCTGTATGGAGTTGCATCTACATGTTTTGATGGTTAAGTACAACAGTAAACAAGACAGCTAAGTTTTGGCAATATAAAATTAATGAGTTAATTGACAACTCTAGCCTATAGTTATGGCATTTCCAAGGTTCCAGTCCAAACATTAAAGTATAACAAATATTACTGTTACGAATTTTATGTCGCAGCCATCAGATATTTTTAACTTCTCTGTAGTGTGCTTATTTGGCAATTGTCATTAGCATGTCAAAACTATCGGTGATTCAGCATATCACATAACAAGTTGTCAACATCCAACAAAAGATGTAACACAACTAGAACTAGCATAAATTGTGAATATCCCAAACCCATTGTCTGGATGTGTGTATCAAGAAAGGAAATCAATGTTTCGCTGTGTGGAAAAACCTGGGAAAATATGAGGAACAGGTGGGCTCATCTTTCCTTTGGTTTCCTTCATTGGGAGACCAAACATAATGAGTGCAAAGCCTAATTCACCAATGAATGGTGAACTCCACGAAAGGAACTCAATGTTTCATTGCATGGTGAACTCAATGAGACTCCATGAGAGGTCCTTTCTGAGAACCTTTATAATTCACCAATCATGATCCCCATATAGGAACTCAATATTTCATTTTGTGGTGTTACCACTTGATCTAAGTTATCACCCAATCTAAGCTGTCAAGCCATTGAGCAAACGATCTCCACAATCACCATTTCCATAACTCAATCTCATTGAGTTAATAAGCTCCACGAGCTCCATGTGCAATCTCTGTGCACTTGATGCACATATCAAAACACAGAAAATACTTAAATTGTATTGTCAGCGCATTAAAATCAAATCATGTGATTAAGCCCAAACACAAAGGAAGTATTGTTTCCTCAACAATCTCTCCTTTTTGATGATTAGTAATCCTAAGTTAGAGACTACTATAAGAAGTAACTTAGAAATGAGAATCTCAAAGCTTCCCTCTATATGGAATAACAACCTTGAGTTAAGCTACCTTTGCGGTGACACTTTATTTTCCAATTTTAGGAAAATTTACTAACTTGAACCTTAACATCTTACCTTTAAAACTTACATGCAAACAAGAATTGTGTCATTACTTGCATTAGGCGTATTTTGGGACATAATACTATTGTAAGATAATTTGAATGTGGGTACTGGGCATTGGAAATATGATGGTTGCTTTTGTTACTTATTTATGCAAATTGTGTTATCTTCAAAGTGAGTCAAACCTTAACAAATTGGATGAAAGTGATTATGCTAATGGTTGCATAGGTTGATATTGGTATCGGAGATCAGTCACATCTCTATTGGTGTCAGAGCAACTAACTATGGGCAACTCTGTTGATACATAACAGTTGACTATGGGATGAAGGGAATTGGGCCAATCCAGTGGACTATGTACGGTGCTAACTTGTGTTGAAGATGGGTAAAGTTTATTCGAAGACTCAAATCTCTTGTCTCCCTATTCACCACACCGTCTGTTAAAAAGATACATACCCCTCTAATATTCACTTCAATAAAGTTACAAATGAAATTTTCTTTGTTTGATATTTTTATTTACCCCTCCAAATTGTAAATTTATGATGCTTGTCAGCCTCACTTGGGTCAACTGCTAGAAGCCTTGAATCTCAAAGATCTCAAAATGGATCTTGTTGAAGTTGCATATAGATTACACATGAAGGTTGATATAATCTTAATTTAGTTTGCAATTATGCTCAATAAGCTAGTGCTTATTTTTGCTTGTAGCTTAATGGTGTGGCCTATTTATTTTCCTTAAATATGGTCTAAGCTAATATTTGAGGATCTTGTCTTTATAAGACTGAATATATGAAATTTAAATTTAGTAATATTATACGTAATGAGACAATTGTTAAGATAGGAGATGACGAGTATTTAGAATCATTTTTGCAAAAGCACGAAGGAATTGAGAGATGTTTTACATAGAATACAAGCGAGATGGTTAAAATGTAGGAGAGTGTCAGGTGTTCTGTGTGATTGTAAAGTACCTTTAAAACTTAAAGAAAATTTTTACAAAATGATGGTTAAACCCACTATGTTATATGGAGCTGAATGTTGATTTATGACTCGAATACATGAATAGAAGATGAGAATTACAGAGATGAAGATGTTAAGGTGGATGTGTGGATATACAAAGATGAACAAAATAAGAAATGAAAATATTAGAAGAAAGTCGGGATTGTACCTATTGAGAGAACTTCGGGAGACACGTTTGTATAGACATGTTTTTAGACGACCAATAAATGCTTTAGTTAAACGATGTAAAATTATGACAGATGTGCACATCAAAGGAGGAAGAAGAAGATAAAAAAAGATTTTGTTAGCAATAATAAAATAAGATAAAATTTATTTATACATAAATGATGATATAATAGAGGATAGAGCCCAATGACATAGAAGGATCCATATAGCCAACCCCACCTAGTGGGATAAGATTTGGTTGTTGTTGTTGTTGCTTGTCTTTATAAGATTACAGCTTCAAAGAGATTAGTATTTGAATTTGAAAAAAAGATGAGATTGTGTTCGTTTTTTAGTTTCTCCAACTTAATAGCATGCAAATTACATGATAATTTGTATTGGCATAATTAAACAATTTCTTTTCTCTTTCTGGATTGGTTTTATCAACAATTATATTACACTTCTATGATGTATATATGTGAGGCATTTTTATTACAATTATATTATTGGTTCTCTGATTTCTGTGTTCTCTTGCCCATATCATCTGATATGCAATGAGATTTAATTTATGCCTAATTTTGATGTCAGATGGTATCTGAAACTACTATTTAAAGATAAAGCAATAAGGCTTTACATTTATGAATCATTAGGTTTATGCATGAGCTAGGATAAGATAATATCTCTTGATGCATCAATTAGTTGAATGAATGTGGCTATCATTGGTGGTGGAAGGAACCATAGAGGGGCATCTAAAAGGGCTGCTAAAGACCCTATAAGAACTCAAGTTCGATTGGTGATAATGCCCTCATAAAATTGTAAATGTTGGAATAAACTAATCTAAATTTTTTTCTGCAGTTACACACTTGCCAACTTGCTTATTGACTGCAGTACTTATCATGCATAAGATGTTTGAAGAGTGATGCAATAGATGCTATAAGTTATAGTAATAATATTTTATTAGCATGAGCTAGGATAAAATAATATCTCTTGATGCATCAATTAGGTGAATGGATGTGACTATCATTGGTGGTGGAAGGAACTATAGAGGGGCATCTAAAAGGACTGCTAAAGAACCTATAAGAACTCAAATTCGATTGGTGATATGGCCCATCTGAAAGGACTGCTTAAGAACCTATAAGAACTCAAGTTGGATTGGTGATATTGCCCTCATAAAATTGTAAATGTTGGAATAAACTAATGTAATTTTTTTTCTGCAGTTACACACTTGCCATTTGCTTATCAACTGTAGTGTTTATCATGCATAAGATGTTTGAAGAGTGATGCAATAGATGCTATAAGTTATGATAATAATATTTAATTAGGCATGATTGCTGAGTAGAATGGATATGGTTATATAGAAGACTACCATCTCCATTATTGAACCACATTTCCATAGAATCCATTGAGACCTTTTGCTACCTATTGTAGCTACGACACAATTCGTTCTTAGAAAAACTTTGATGATAAATATCAATCCTCTGTGAACATGTGTGACCTGTAATGAATCTGGATCTGTGAACACATAATTTTCTTGTTCAAATTATGCTAATTAAATTGTGGTTTGCTGTTTCTGTTCCATCAACCACCAAATTCTTGACATGTTTACAGAGTTGATATAGAAATAGTAGTAGTTATTTTTTTTCATCTTCCAGTTTATCTTGAGTAAAAGTAGTTATTTGAATTGTAAATGAGTTTGAGGTTCTGTTTTGTCTTGACTTAATAGCTTTGGGCATTTATTTGATGATGTCTCACAGGATTCACACACAAAGACAGCTCGTGGACATGAATCTCATGGTGGTGTGTAAATACAAATATATGTAGTTATTATGTTTATGTTCCTTAGCTTTAATATTTTTGCACTATAACAGGGGTTTCCCAGAGCGGCAATATTGCTGGTGGATCTCAAAATGGTGTGTCCCTAACACCATCACAGGCAATGTTGAGTCATCAAATAGCTATGGTGCCTTTGCCTGCAACACCACCTGGATCAATAGCTGGTCCTACCACAAACTTGAATATAGGGATAGACTACTGGGGCACTCCAAGCTCATCACCTATTCCAATGCATGGAAAGATTCCTGCAACTGCAGTTGGAGGGGCTGTAGTTCCTGGTGCTCCATCAGATCTTTGGTTGCAGGTTCCCATTACTACTCCTTTTGAAGTTGTTCTGCAAATTCTTGGTTTAGGCTATTTTGTTTCATTAGTATTTGTGTCTTCTCACGTGCCATGATTGTGTTTAGCTCATTATCTGATCGTTACAAATTGCATGGATTAGTTGGTATTTGGAAAAATTTCAGCTCAAGCGCCATTGTAGAACAAACTTGGACAAATTCATTGCCCTTATGAGTCTTCTTGCTTCCTTTCCACATCTATTCTTAACATTTTCAGTTAGAATGGCACTTCTTGAAGGTTGAAACACCACCCTTGTAATCCTTAGGAAGGCACATCAATTGATTTGATTAGGAGGATAATTTATGGTATGGTAGATGCTCACAGGACACTATGTATCCACTGACTTGATTAGGAGTATTACTTCCACTACAGTGGATGCTAGCAGAAGGGGCATTTTCTTTAGCTAGGCACACAACTCTTGCAATCCTTAGGAAGGCACATAAAGTGACTTGATTTGGAGGATAATTTCCTCTAGTAGATGCCAACAGAAAGGATACTGTGTATCAACTGGCTTGATTTGGAGGATACTTTCCAATATATTAGAAGCTAACAGAAGACACATTCTGTAGCTAGGCTGGAATTGGTAACAAGATGATCACCAAGCTGAGTTAGTCTACATAACTGACATTGATATTAGATTTTGATACATACAAATCCATACTTTTTTTTTGGGAAAGATAAAATGGAGGCACCTAAGTGGTTCACCCCACTAGATATATTAAGTGCTCAAGTTCAAAAAACAACCAACAACTATCAGAAAACATCCACAGAAATCAAAATGCAGGCACCAGGTTCTACTAGAGGATCAATATTACATCAGTTTTATGAGGAGCTATATCTAGACCCTAGTTGGAATTGCTGCCTATGTAGGGTCCCAAGATAGAAGGATCCTCGTGCTGGTCTAACTGGACACACCCAACGTTGTAGGAGGCAATCCATGAATCTACCAAAGAAACCATCCATAGACTCCTAGATTGAAATGGCTTCACTTACTGCCCAGACCATATAAATCCATGCTTGACATAAGGTGTTGGAGACTGAAGTGAATACTTGCCATAGTAGATGCTGCCATATGGCAATCAAGAGGAACCTTTATAGCTGTCTGTGATGGGAAGGTTGACAGTAATAGCCGTGAATCTATCCTTTGAAAATGAACAGTAATAAAAGAGTATTAAATTCCTCTTCCTCTGCGCAAAATACGGCAATGTGGATCCAAATGCCAAGTGTCTTTCCTTCCAAGAAGCTCTTTGGCATTCATCCTCTCATGCAAGACCAACCATGCCAACATTTGATGCTTTGGGGGAGAAAAAGGAAAACCATATCAAATGAAAGTACTGGTCAAGCACTCATCTGTATGATAGCAGTGAGTAAGCTGAGATTACTTGGGAAAACCTGTTTGGAGTCTATCTCTAAGTAGTGAAAGAATGAGGACTGCTGTAGATTTGTCAGACCATGCGATATAATTCCTGCAGGGAAAAGAAGTTGGTTGACATTAACACAATCCCAGAAGTGAGAGAGACAATTTTGGCATCTGCATTCTTGAAAGAACAAGCTGTGAATAGCTCAAGAATTATAGTATGCAACTTAAGAACTGCATCAATTGAGATGTTGCTAGCAGCAATGCCACACCCTTTAATATGCCAAAACCTGAGAATTTCCCTTACATCTAAAATGCCTTGATGACCATTTATGGTTGGGTTCCACAATAGGCCAATTTGCTTATAGAAATAAAAATGCCTGATCACTTCTCATTGACTGACATTAGATGTGTTTTGTTTCTATCACCACATACACATTAATGTCAAGTTGTGCAATCTAAAATTTAATATTCTGAGCCCCACACTCGAACATCATCAAATTTTTACACCACTGTATGATAAAATTTATTTCTTACCCTAAAAATGCCTGATACTTTCCAAAAATATGAATAAATATGGTAAAAAATGGTGGGAAATGAAACACCAGAGAGAAGAAGCAGGAACAGTGGACTATTTCTAAACTCAAGTTGTCATTATTCTCTGATAAAGATTTTAGTTTTCTTCCTGTCTGTTCCACATCTTTCCCTACTTTTCAATTGGTCAGCGTCAGACATTCTCCATTGAAGTGGGGCTTTATCTAACAATACTTGCTCTCATAAACTAACAACTAGAGTAAACTCTGGTGTTCTTGATGTTTCTCTAACATTCAGCTTACAATTTTCAGGATGAGAGAGAACTTAAAAGGCAGAAACGAAAGCAATCAAACAGAGAATCTGCTCGTAGGTCCAGACTACGCAAGCAGGTATTTTATTTGAAATTAGTTTTCTTATGTGTTGAATAATTATTTGTCCATATGAAGATGTAGTTACATTGGTAGCTAATGATCACAGGCAGAATATGAAGAGCTGGCACTACGAGCTGATGCTTTGAGAGAGGAAAATGCCAACTTGAGGGCAGAGCTGACTAGGATCAAGAAGGAATATGAACAACTTGTTTCTCAAAACACATTGCTTAAGGTGATGAGACTGATCTTCTTCCCATACTTCACTAGCATCTACAAATGCTTACCCCATGCAATCTATTGCAATTACTGATCGTTAAATCAGGAAAAGCTCAGCGAACCAGAGCAAGGTGCAGATGATCCAAGTGCTGATAGAAAGGAGCAAGGTCCTGTAGATGAGAACTCCAGAATGAACTTGGATTCTGATGCAGAAGCAGCAAAAATGGACCAAGGGCACATGGACGTCTAGCCTGGCCGGTGCACAGATCAGAGCCTAACCGTGAGTGACCTGTATGCATACCCGATTAGTCTGTAACTGAAATTTACAGTGTTTTTTCTCAGCTGACTGGTCATTAGGTAGACTGATATCAAAATCAAACACCTTAGGTCTGGTTTGCCTATAATTATGTTCACTATTGAAGCTGATATAGGGTGGGTGCATAAACCCGGCTTCCTTTTATGCTGAAGCATGGCTTGCTCAATTGCCTCTTAATTTGTATGTCTAACTCTCGATTGAATGTATCGACAACAACGATTATTGCTAATCCAGTGATGTTGACTCTTTCTTCGCATGCGACTCTCCATAAGTTTTCATTTGGCAAAGTGATGATAAACCTTATCCTTAAAGTTTTTCGAATTGTTTGTCTAAAGTTTCGACCACAATCTAAATGATTTAAGGACTCATCTTTTAGTATCTTTTATTCCTAAAGTAATCTTGCTGTCAAAAGTTTTGCCTATTGTCTGTTTGCAAATATTTTGCAGAGTAATTTGCAAATATTAAGCAATAAATCCCTGTGAGGTTTCTATTGAACATGATATAATTATTTATTTTAGCTGATTTGTTCTCCTGCCTAATAAATTGGGATGTCTTGGGACCTCTTGATAAGAGGAAAAAAAAATACTTTTATGAAAAATTTTTAAAAAAAACCCTTGACCCATCAATAGGATATTTTTATTTTTTTTAGTGAGATGAAAAATTTGAAATATTAGTTGTTGGATGCGGAGCCGGATGAGGTTTTGAATTTATTTTGATGGCTGATGGAAAATTTTAGTAGAGCTAAATCGATCATCTAAATTTTTTATTTAAAAAATTAAACTATTCCATAGTATACCAAATTAAGTTTTCACTCAAGAAAACAGATATTTAAGTATTTAACCCAAATGATTTTAGGTTTGGTTGCTCTTTTCAGTTTACTAATTTTATGAGCAGATCCAAACACATACTAGTTTCTTTGTAAAAAAAACAATTAAAAATATACCTAAATTGAAACAGTTTAGATTGAAGTCCAACAAAAATTTTCATTTTTATTTGCCTTGGTTTACTTGAAATTTTAAACCAGCATTCAGGGGAAGTTAAAACGGTGTTAAAATAGAATTTAGGGTTTTAGTTCATGTGGAAAATTAGCTCATCATCACGTTGATATGGAACCT
>JBBMKF010428739.1:0-31063 GCA_037834155.1 Curcuma caesia
AACTGTATATAATATAAGATAAGTACCTCTGCTACGCAGAGGCATATAAATAGCCTTTGGGGCTATTTACGACTCATGAGGAATTGACTATATAGGCCCAGCCGCTCGGTGATGGGCTGGGCGGGGGTCCCCGACCCATAGATACCCATCACGAGCTACATGGAACATGAACTAACTCTGAGGGTCTGGCACGAGTCCAATGAGGACGACGTGGGCTTACATAAATTACTAGAATAAGGTTCAGTGCCTCTTTCCGATTCGGTTCATAGTCCCATACCAACTATATAGATAGATAGCCGCCCGCCAATATAGAAGTAATTTTCGTCGACCTGACCTCTAAAGTAGAAGAGCCAAGGCTTGGAGTAGGAAAGGTGAGCCGCAAGGCGAACTGTCGAAGTAGATAAGGATGAGTGAGGTGGACTCAAAGTGCTTGATAAGCCAATACGCAATAAATTCAAAAACGAAAACAGTAAACGTCACTTATCTACGACAAGCCCTCTAAGAGCTTACTTCTATAGAGGCGCTTGGGAAGACCATCGGTGAGCCTGGGAGCCCACGGAGCGGTTAGTGAAAGCTTGTCTTTTATCTTGTAGATAATCGACTGACCTACATCGCCTACCTGTATTCCTTCTCTGACTAGCCTAGCATGAATCTTTTTTTATACTACCTACTATCACTACCTACTTACTACCCGTAGCGTGTGTGGTCTTAGATGGGGTTCCCTTCCCAACGAGTAACGAGTTCGGTCGTCCCGTCGTTCTCACTCGGACCTAAATTACGGTATTGCGAGCCTATCCTGTCGTATACCCACTGGTGGAACAACTATTCTTTCTTTTCTTTCCTCTACTGGCACAAATCAAACTCTTAAGGGCAAGGTACGCGGAAACTCAGGATAGGGGATAGGGGAGGCCTTTGAAACGTTAGCTAACACTCTTTTTTGCTTAAGAAGTCCTATAGAATCATTTCTTTTAAGCTATTTCGTGATAGATTGCACATTGAAGGTTGCTTTCTTGCCATAGAGCTCTCTTTTGTTTATTTTATTTGATAGGGCATGTGACTCGATACAGGCATCTCTTTCCTAGGCTGCTCTTTCATTGAATTCAATTTCCTCGGAATGGGGCACGGGGAAGGCCTATCAACAGGGCACCTGTCGTTCTAGCGCGTTTTAGATTCATAACTTGAGGGTCCGAGGGGAACTCCTAACTCAAGTCAAGGTCCGCTCACACTCAATCGTTGGGAAAGCCAGCCCTATGTTACTTCTGTCTGATCTTCAATATCCTCATAAGCTGCTGTTCAAGTAATAGGTGTAAGTTCATTAGTTTACGCCAACACTATATTAGCTGCTGTTCAGTTTCATTCTGTACCGACTGAGTCCGTATAAGCAGTAGTTCTTTGTCATCGGGTGTAAGGCTCCTTATCCAAGAGTGAATGACTATATTTATATTATACCCACGGCCTTACTATAATATAACCCTAAAATAAATATAAATTCAGATCTTTCCCAATATATATACAGGGTTGAATAGCCATGAACCACTCTTGCTGCGAATGATAATGAGCTGACAGCGAAAGCAAGAGTCTGACTCTAAGGCCATACTACAATAATTTGAGCCGTTCGGGTTCAATGATGCGCACCACCCTCACTGCGAGGGAACACAGGCCATACTACAATAATTTGAGCCGTTCGGGTTCAATGAACTTGGAAGGGCAGTGATGGCGAAGCGAACGAAGAGCCGGGATAGAGAGACGCTCGGGCCTCACTGGCGAGCGAAGACATGCTCGTGATGGCGAACGAAAAGAAGAACAGGAGCATATGCCTTCTATACTCTTTTTCTTTCTTCGTTTATATTTATTTTAGGGGCGACGTCGCTATAATGATCGCTCGTACCTCGTACCTCTCCGTACCCTATTGGTAATCACCACACTTAAGAGATTAATAAGGAGAGCGGAAGCTAACAACTGCAACCGGAAACAAAAGATCAAAAAACAAAATAAAAGTTCAAAACGAAAGGAATTATTGTAGTATGGCAAAAAAACTCAAACTATTCACACATTTATATTTATTTTAGGGGGACGAGTTCAAATCTAAATTCAAATCTAAAGTTCAAACTCTAACTATCTAAATTCGTTCTCACTCTCGAAAGAGAAATCTTTCTTTCACGCTTGTGCCCCGAACGAAATACAACACTCTAACTGTCTTATCTCCCTGACGAGTGAAAAACGATCAACCTTCACGTTAGATGCCCCGAACGAAGAAATACAAAACTCACAAACATCAGAAATTTACTTTATATTAGGGGCAGCAGATTATTACCAGTATAGTTGCGTGAATGAAAAGAGGGTCACTCGGACCAAAGACTCTCTCTCACTGTGAATAGCTCTCCCGAAACAAAACTCAAGTTAAAACTTGAACTCTACTCAAGTTAAAACTCGAACTCTCGGCCTTACTATAATATAAGTTTCCTCTCGAAATTGAAATCAGTCGTTCAAACTCTAACTATCTAAATTCGTTCTCACTCTCGACTTGATCTTTCAAAACACTCTCACTCTCTCCGGAATGCAAGGCAGATCTAAGGCTATTAAATATTTCCTCCCTTACCTCTCTCTCACGTTCGGGAAAGAAAAGAAAGGGACGAGTGAAAAGCAAGTGAACTACTCGGGAGTGGGATTGTGAGACTGTGGAAGCAAGGACCGAATGCAGTGAGCAAGCTGTAGGCTGTCTTTGCGTTCATTCAGACTCTCTCTGGTATTCAAATTGCTATACTTTTAACGTTCCCCGTCTCAATTCTAAACTATATTACCCGTTCACTCGTCCCAAACAAAAGACTCTCTCTCACTGTGAATAGCTCTCGTTGAGAGTGTCTCTTTTTATCAGGCATTCAAAATGCTATACAGTTAACGTTATCTTCCCCGTCTCAGATTCTAAACTATCTGTAACGCTTCTGCCCCGTTCTTTAAGAGCGCTTGTGCCCCGAACTTATTCTTTCTTTGTACTCGTTCGGGACCCTTATATTTACATCTATCCATAGCTCTTGTTGATCCATGTGTTAAGCATCTGTAAAGATTATTCTCTCTCAATTCACTAAATATTATTCTCTCTGATTCGAGCATTTATTCAAGTTAGGATTTTTCAAAGCGCAAGATTACCGGCTCGGGCAGGTCATGCACATGGCATTTTGACCTATACTGCCCAGCCAATAATTTAATAGGGGTCCCGCAATTTCTTTTTATTTTAGGCTAGATCAAAACAAGAATCAAAGATACGAACGACTGGGAGTGGGAGGAAAACTCTCCAGAAAGAAATAGAAATCTTACTTTTCTATTTAAATACTTAATTTATCCGCTCAATTATCTGTCTTTTTCTCTCTCTATTTTCTCTCTCAGCTGGAACCCCCTTTCCGGCTGAGACTTCATGGAAAGAGTTTGGGATTTGAAATCAATTTGAAAAGATTATTAAGTCGCTCCTCATTTATCATTTGTTTTGTATTCCGATCGGAAATGCATATTTGGATTCTTTTAGAAAAGTTAGGGTTTCCAATCCCAACAGTTCGATCAAAGTCGATCGACTACTGTAGCTTCTACTCCCACTGAAAGAGCTCTGATGCTAAGCTAAACCCATCTCTTCCCGCCTGTCCGAAGCCCGGGCTTCATCTCTTCTTGCTTAGTTCCAGGGCAGCTACTAGTCATGCAATCCTCCTTTGCTGAGTTTCATGCTCGAGCCATCTGCCCCAGACCGGTTCACTCTCTTCGAAGACTTTCTTTGACCCCTCTCATTTCGATCTTTTCTTTCTGTTCGCCAAATATATAGTAAGGGCCTTTCAGAGACTATGAGACTTGCATGTGTTAAGCATATAGCCATGCGAGAGTGAATGATCATTGATCATTTCGCTGCGTAGTTTTAACCGACCCGGACGAGTCGAGCGCTAAGCTCCGTGACTCAGAAATGCCAAGTACAATGGTACCCGCAGCTACTCGATCAGCAATCAAATCACACTCTCCATATTAACCAAAACGAAATTGAACTTTCTTGATAAAAACAAAAATCACTTTCTTTATAAGAGAGCTACCGCTGCCAATGAGAAATTGATGAATGAGAAAAAGAGACTGATTAGACAGAGACTGAAATGAATGGAAAGCTGGCTACATTGCATAAAAGAAATGGTTCGCTGGCTAGAGCATGGAAAATAGAAAGCTGGCTACCTTACATGGAAAATGGAAAGCTGGTGGTTCGCTGGCACGTAGAAGATTCCACCTAGCAATGGTGAGCAGGGACCACTCATCAGTTGGGCTCACTCAGGCTCACTCACAACAGGTCGATAGGCACTACTTGACCATGGCATTCGAGACTACTTGACATGGCATCTGGCACACTACAAGAATGGATTGGCACTACGAAGATTGGCTCTTGAATAGGACACTCTTCGAAGACGGGACGGGTAACTGAGCCAAATCACCTCTACGTCGCTGGTGCAGCGGATTATTACCAGTATAATTGCGTGCCTGCAAGAGTAGTTCTATGAAAAACTACGAAAGATCTACCGTTCCTCTAACCTATGTCCGGACGAGCCAGACTATGATGACCCATCAGAGCCTACTTTTTCTGAACCGATCCCGTACAGGAACTCCGACGGAGATAATTGGCCTTAGCCTTATTGCTTTGATTTCGGGATAAGGACTGCTTCGAAGGGTTGAAGCGGATTGCCGGATTGCAGAGATCCCGCGCTTCATTCGCTCGGCCCCATTTCCGGCTCTGGTGAGTCTCTCTATGGCGGCTGGCAACTGCTGATCCAAGCTCTGATCTTCCTAGGGACGAGTGGTACGGTCTTCTCTCGCTCGGTGTAGCACCTTTCTCTAAGATCGGCTCTCTCATATAGAACAAGTAGTCGGCTCTCGGCCCTTACTATATATTTGGCTCGGAGACGCGTGCGGTTCCTCTAATAGTACGCATTCGGATCAAGCTCTACCTATCATCTTGGACGCAGCCAAGTTAAGGGCATCCGACTACCCTCACTAATGGTCGCCTAGAATCTCATCTCTGGCACCTCTACGTCGCTGCCGCAGCAGATTATTACCAGTATAGTTGCTAAATACATATAAGTTCTATGAAAAACTACGAAAGATCTGAATTTATATTTTTTTAGGTCCTCGCATAGCTCTTCGGGAAGCAAGCAACCGGTAAGAAAGAGAAGCCCTCTGATCCGATACCCGGGGAAAAGAAGAAAGAAAAGAGCCGACCAGCTCGTGCTTAGTAGTGGAACGAGCCCACCGCTTAAAGTCTGGATCTAATCTACTGCCACGGGACCTCATGCGTGGGACTCAGAACCTGACCTGAGGCATGGGCTTGAACTTGCATCTCCTCAATAGCCCGCACCTCCACCCTACTGAAGGCTAGCTCCCGGTCCCCCCTCCTAACCGAACCATTTCTAGCCTTGCTAGGACAGCCGGGACTGTGAATGGAAGGTCCTCTGCCCCCAGTGACTCTGCCTCCCTCACCGGGCCATTTAACTCTGAGCCAACTATTCAATTATTCAATATTCAATAAGGAATTCATCAACTGAGCTTGCCTTCGCTGACCAAAAAAAGCATGAGGCGTAGCACCGAGCTTCCCAACGATAGGTCGGCTGCTTTCCATTCACTCTGATCCCCAGAACCCGACTTGAGAACTGGAATCTTTCCCGTGACCGTGACTTGCTTGGTCGGCCACGTCACTTGAACTTCTCAGACGGGACATCAATTAAGGTCGGCTCTTTAATAGGTGAAGCGGTAGGACGGGCTGGTTCCCACGGTGCTAGGTCTTTTCACTTCCACCAAGACACACTTCTCTACGTCACTTGAGTGAAGGTCTCGCTCATCAGTAAGAGGCTAGTATGAAAAACCAGCAGTTGGTTGATCCGAAGACTGACTCCTAGAACGTAGCCTCTCCGTTCTATCTGCTCTTTGTTGTGCCGGTCCTCTCGGGCCTGCCTCTGGGAACTATGCCCTCCCGACTTATGTATGGTCTTGCTCCCGAAGTCTAGAACTGCCATCGTTAATTGTTAAACCTGCTTTGAGTACCTAACCTGCTTTGACTACCGCGTCACATAGTTCGCTCCTCCAACTGGGAATCTTACCCGGGCCATTGAAATAGTTTGGCACAAGAACTATTCTGGCTAGCTCAACCCTCCTATCAAGCATCTCAGGCACCTGCCTCGCTACGCACCTTATTCAAGCCCTCAACCCATATGCTTTGGATTCGGCTGCGCAACTAAACTAAATAGGCTCCACCATTAATGGAGCTGGGGAGTGCACTCTGCTTACTTAAAAGAAATATGGGTCCCTGACTCACCACCTCTCCTATAATAGTAGTCTCCCGATGCATTCCCATTGCTAGGCGTGCTCCCGCGTCTCTTCCATGCCTCTGACACGCGTCATTATCATTCGCTCCTTGCTTCTCTCTTGTGAGACCATCCATCGTTATATATAACATTGCCTCTTTCAGAGCCTTTCTTAATGAATTTGCTGTCGGCTGCGCAACATTCTCTCTTTTCTTGGGTGATTGCAGAGATCGCGCTGTGGGACTGCAGAGATCACGCTCAGCTGTCGCTTCGCTTACTCTGCGACTCTGCCGCTCCTGCATTCCCCGGGTCTCGGAGAGGAGAATCGGATTACAAGCATCTAGTGCATTTAGGATTCGAACCCAGCGAGCGACGAGCGAGACGAATTGCGTACTATAAGATACGATTAGCGTCGCCAAATATATAGTAATAGTAATCCCTATTCGGATGACAACAACTACTTTACTCTAGTGCATTGAAGAGTATACAGGGTAGGAAGAATCGACTAAGATAGGCTGACGTGCATTGAAGAGTATACAGGGTAGGATGAATCGACTAAGATAGGGCTTCTATAAGCGTAATCAGAGCCGGATACGCGAATACCAGTCTAAGTCTAAGCGGGGGCTTCTTGAATAAGGGGCTCTTGTGTATCCCCGGGCCAATTCAACATCTGAAGGCGAAGCGGAAAAGCTAATTTATTGCTAAAGAACTAATTGCTTACAACTAAGAAATAGTAATTAGTCAGAACTAGGCAAATAATCTTAGCCAAGAGAAGGCTTTTCAGTAATTGAATTATATTTAGCCCTAAGGCAGGTCATAAGTAGTCGCATAGGCCAACTGGCGCAATTAATATGTATATAGAAAGCCCTTCGATTAGGCATTTGTATATAGAAAGCCCTTCGATTAGGCGAAAAAGGAAGAATAAGGAGTTGCAAATGACTCAAAGCCCGTTGGACATGAAGCTAGGAGAAATGACGAAGTCAGGATCAGACTGCTTATCCTGGCTGCTTACCTACTGACGAGACCAAAGCACTTGTATGTAAACGAGAAAGAACAAAGTCTGCTACGCTTTCCTCTTTCCTAGCCTTACGTAATGCGGACGAACTACCTTCATTCTATCCGTGAACTAGAACTAGCGAGTGAAGAAGGAAGAGAGGGACGAGACACACTTATTTTAGTCGACGTGTCAACCAATCTCAAGTAGGGTTGTGGATCGCCCAATGTCCTTCTCTCTTGCTGTCCTATCTCCTCGAGGCAGCAGCGGGAAAGACAAGATTGCTTGAAGGTCAGGTCCACAAGACGGGATCTCAGTTCGGCATAACGGAAGAGGGGGATCCACTTTCAAAATGCAGGTATTCGCGGCTTTCAAAGAGAGCTTCTTCTTGTCCCATGTCCTTTTCTTCTGGTGCAGTAGTCGAAAGGAAAGCATGCGTCACTCTCCCGTACTCTTAATCATCATCTATAATAAGCAAATCGATCTCATAGCTCTGACGCCTCTTGCAACTCGGAAGGTGGAGCTGCAGTCACCCCTCCTTCAAGTGGATACTGGATCAGATCCAATCGGCTTCTAAACGCGGGAACAAAGAAAATCAGTCCCTCTTTCTAGCTTCAGGGATCACTATGTAGACTTTGAACCATGCCAGGCACATCTATCAAGAGCCAGAAAGCTCGCCCGCGTTCCAGTCTCTCATTCTACTCCGGGAAAGAGTTTGGTCTGATCTGGTCGTAGACATAGGGCAGGTGGATCTAACACTTGTTCCACAGTAATCGATAAATCGACACAGGCTTTGTCGTCTGTCCTATATCAACACATTGTATTTTCAACAAAGAAGTCTGCATCTTCAGTGAGCTTTTGCTCCAAGTCCAGCCTTACACGGCAAACATTCATCGGAGGCGCAGGAGAATGCCTCACCATACCAAGCTAAATACGTAACCGCTCCGCACCTTCGCATTCGCTGCACACAACAAAAATTACACCATTGAATTTCGTGGACGTCTTGAATCGCACATACCGCACTGATGGTACGTCAACATCCTCTTATGCGTATGGAATTGATAGGAACGACCTATTGATTGAACCGGTTCTTTGAGTAGTATTAATATTACATACCTACCACCTTTCTATGCTATACTCCGGTTTAGGCACCTGGAAAAGCCAATAGACAAGACATTTTGAAAAAGGAATGATGCTCCTTATTTAGGATCTTCAATCTACAGAGTCCACCCCATCTTCCCCTAGGCCGAGCTCTTCTTACTAGTTGGTCAAGACCCAGTCTCATTTTTGATGTCTTAGAAGTGGGGTATTGGTTTAGCAGGCAAGGAAGGAAGTAAGGCACAGCTACCCAGGGTCGGAGTCGAACCGATGAAGATCGTATATGCAATTCACCTCTGAGCGGGCTAACATCACAGCAAACATCTTTCTCACTCTTATGAAAGACTGAACTACCTACTATCGGATGACACCCTTCGCTACCGCTACCTCAATGCAGAGGTCAGGCAAGAAAGAGTGCACTTCTTACCGACTGACGTGGAAGAGTAGAAGGCAAGCTGAGTTTCCCAAAAACTAGGAGCTGGCATGACACAATCTCACACTCCAACAATGGAACATGATGCCTACGTCACACCTCAATGTCACGAGAAAGAGAAAGCTTCACTCTTATAGCTGTCGACTCCGGTTGACTACCAATGCCTCACGGCTCGGACTGAGGGATCCGGGTCTCCACCCCTCCTGGTCTCGTCTCGAAAACCGTAACTCATCTCGTTCTGGGCCATGAAAGTAGTCCCGCCCTCCTCTGAGAGTCAAAGCAAGACTGACAGTCTACTTCCTCTCCACGTCGCACGTCTTCACGTCGCTGTCGCCAGCACCAGTCTAACATGGCTATGATAAACTATGAAAGATCTACCCCTTCATCTCTCCCTTTCGGTCGAATTGAATCGAATGACTCTTGCGAATGACTCTTGCTCAACAGTCATAAGTCAGTTCGTCCCTTGTTGTCACCTTGAGTCAAAGATGCAGGTGTAGAAAGAAAAAGCTATGGCACCCTTTTCGAGACTATTGGCACTACTGGGCTGAATCTACTATGTTATCTCGCATCCCCCTTCTCAAATAAATTGTATCAGAGCTTATGCGGGGTCAGGTCAGCGTTGATCTATGTCACTGAATCAGCAGATAAGGAAAGGCGGTTCGGAGCAGGGATACCAGTGATCATTCCATCTCATCACCGTCATATTATTTCAAAACGGAATGAGAGGTCTGATTATCTGGTACGTCTTTATCTTTCATGGTTTAGCATATGTCGAATCATTAAGTTGGCTAAGCGTGTTGACGCTAGCACTTTTGATTCCATTGTTAATCCCGTTAAGGAGAAAGACGATATGAATCGTGTTGTTGTCCTTATAAAGGAAACTTTTTGGGAATTACAGCCGCTTTATATGCCTTGGATCTCCCAATTGCCCCTCGTAAGAGGGATTACATGGGAACCGACCTGGAAGTCTACACCAAATGATGATAGGAAACTTCAAATTCTTCCTAATTCCGTCTCAAACATATTTTCTTCATTGAAATATGAGTTGGCTGCTTACGCAACAACTATTCGGAATATGAAAATCTATTGGGTGGACCATCATTCTAGCGGTCTCTGGTACCCAGGGGATTTATGCCCTTTGGACTACCAGTATAACCAAAAAATGATATTGGAAGGGATTAGCCGTTTCGTGAAGGAAGGAATTCCTTTTCTTGAGCCTTATTTAGAGGCGTACGATAGGTTAAACTTGTTTCCAGGTCGCTTGACTTGTATACTCTCGGGAGCTGGTAAGAGACGGATTTTAGCCATAGGAAACTATGTGCGTCAACGTCTTTTACATCCTGTACATTCGTGGGCAATGCAGGTCTTATCCCGCTTGCCCTGTGATGTTCAGACAAGAAGGTCCAATCCATCGTCTTAGCACCAAAGAGATATGGATATATCATATTTACCAGTTGAAGAATCAGACAGAGTGGAAGAATCAGGGTCAAACTCTCATGGGGCAGTACTAGGAAGGACTACTTGAAATCCGCAGATAAATTAAGCGATCCCGGCGTCCAGCTATAGTAGGGTAGCAGATACTTGACTCAGGCTATGGGAGCTAGACCTAAAGAAAATGGGAAGGGAGCAAGTCTAAGAAGAGATATGCTCCCGCATTCATTCAAGTAGTATCTCCGGCTGATGATGGGTTTGAATACTCTCTCGCGTGGAAAGGTCAGGTCATATCTTCCCTAGTATGATTTAGCTTGAGCCCAAGATACTCTCATATATGCGGGGGGGGAACTTAAAGAATCACTCCCCGTTACGCGGCCCTTACTATATATTTCGGTAAATCAATTCAAGATAGCTGCTCCGCATGGAGCCTAGGGGTTCTTAGCAGCTGAAACTAGAGATAGATCCCCTTACTCCTGCACACAATAATCAATCTTATCCCATTTGGAATCGGCTGTAGATGCTCTGAAAGGTTGAATTGAGGATGGAGAATTGATAGCCTGCGAACCTTCCAACGAATAAAATAGCTCACGTACTCTATTTATATAAATGTAAATGATAGCTTCTTCTGGGATGCTAGTTGCCGATGGGCAAAGAGTTGAAGATCATCAATAGTAAAGGAATGTTGGGAGCATTCCCCGCTTTTTCCTCTTCTTGAGTTGCTCTGAGCTCAGCTCCCATACCACATAGGCCGGGTTCAGCTCAAAAATAAAGTGTCTCTTCCTGCACTCCGCTGCTTCAATTAATTCAGGACTGATCTGGACTTCCACACACAAGACCTCTCTAGCGCAAGTTGATCCCGGCTCCCCTTCCCCTGTGCGAGCGGCAGTCTTGATTCTAATTCCCAGTTTGGTTCCGAGTTCTCATCTGAGGAGCTTGCCCTACCTCTATGTAGACTCCTTTCCCAGCTCTTACGGATCTGATCTGAATCGTATGCGCTATCCCAGGGGCCCAATAGCAGTAGCTCAAGCAGAGAAGCGCGAGGAACCCTATGTCGGACCATTCGGGAGAGCTCGAACAACTACTAGAGTCTCTTCCTTATCCCCGAAATAGCTCCTCCTCCTTCCTTACCTTAAGGGATGACCAGAAGCGAGCGGACACCGATTCTTGCTTTTTGTATGAGTTATGCGAACTGACTACTTTGATAGCACGCGGAGCAGCTTTGAGAAGAAGAGCTCGTATACTAAAAGACTAGTTCGCGAGAAGAAGCTAAAGGACTCAGAAGGCCCTTTTCGTAGGGACTGAGACCCGTGTCGCGCTAAGACTCGTGAAGTAAGACCAGTGACGTAGAGAAGCAATACGCTGTCTTCAATATGAGAAAGCCTGGCTCATTCTTTCTTGACACGTTCAACAAGTAGGTCAGTTTTACGGGAAGTTGAAATGGTTCCAAGGAGGGCTCAAGAGAAAGAAGAGTGATTCGCCCGGCCGCTAAGGCCTCTAAGCGATCCTGCGAACATATTCTCTATCCACGGGGTCTGATAGGCTAAATAAAGACCAAACGGAAGTAAATTACTAGATGTCTTTCAATGAATCCCGGATCGTATGCTGAGCTAAGAATTCCTGGACCTTCCTCCTCTAGTAAGAAAAGGATTGGGTCAATTCAATTGGGATTCTTTATTGGCGGCTATCGATATTCGTATCACACTCTTATTACTATACTTATCACCTTTCAATACCTTGATTATTCCCTTCTGCCCTAACTTATTCATTTCCTTCCTTTTATCTTTCGCTCCCTCCTTAGTGCATTCTGAAAGGCCTCTCCTTGCCTTTGACTTTAATGCACCCGAGTTAACTAGTTCCTTCCTTGCTTGATTGATACCTTTTGCACTGTCTTGTCTAAATAAAGGAGATACTGACTGTGCCTCCTACTAGAAGACAAGACGAAGATCCTTTCACGCCTCTTATTAATTAATAAATTAATTATCTTGAACTCGGAACTTAAATTAATTATTAGCAACAAACAAAAAGACAACTCTTTCCTTAAATTATTAGATAGGGCGCTCGAATTCAAGAAAGACGTCACTATCGCCTATTACTGAATTAAAATGTGATTGTATTTTTTTCAGTTTCTGGAGCATAACTACAAGCTGAATGCTAAGGAATATCTCACTATTACTAGTGTAGATATGAACTGTTTTAAGGAGCGACTGACATCTTTCGGGGACCAAGATACTGTAAGTGACTTGTCATATGATCCTATCATGGAACCATTGGTTCATTCGTCGTTGGCACACTTCCTTTACATGAGGAAGTATAGTATACCATACCAGGAGTTCGAAAATGGAGATAAATTACCTGATCTAAAAGCCTTCCACCCTAACTATATTAGATTCGCTTTTTTAGATAACTTAGTGTCTAGTAAAGCATCGCTAACACTGGGATCATTGAAACATTTACTATTTTCACCGAGTACTGCTCCTATGAACAGGGTCAAACTTATGCATAAGGTACACGATTTGTTACAGAATAAAATACTGGAATCATTGGTTAATACCTTCTTTATAAAAGAACTCCTTGTAGACGGCGAACCGTTAACATCGGTAAAAGCTAAACCTACTAGGGGTTTGCTATACTTTATTCTAATGGATTTGTATTTAGAATATATTGATCATTTAGTTCATTCGACTATAAATCAATCTGGATTATCTTGCTTTTGGGCTAGGTGCCTCAATGCAGCCATCCTAGGCTTTACAGATAAAAATACTCCCCCCAAATTAGATAAAATTATAAAGTTGGGCGACGTGCTTCCTGCATGGGGTTTAACTGCTAAAGTGAATTCTGGTATTATGGGAGGACGTGTTCTCAGAAATATATAGTAAGGGCATGGGAAACTTTACATTAATAAGGAGGGGCACCTACAATGGGAGAGACCCGAGAGTCTAATTGAGAAATAAGGATAAATCGGGTCTATGATTTAGGATTTGGTGAGTAAAGGACAGCTTCAATAGGAAGGCTACCCGCTTTCAAATAAGATGAGTCCCTAACCCGAACGAGAGAAGAATAATGGTAGAGTTCATGACTACCGCTATCGGCCATCCATTCACGACTGGAATCCAGCTTTTAAATGTCATCAGTTCGGTTCGCTTCTCTTAACTATTAAGAGTCCCGTCGTTCCTCAGCCTTATGAATGAGTTCCGGGCGAGGTAGGTTCACTTCGTCCCTCGGATTCTTAAGCAGTTTGGTGTTTTCCCGGTCGAGCTATCTTCCGCGTCTAACTCACTCGTTCCTTACGGTCGAGCACTTAACAGTCCCTTCTTTCAACTATTCTCTGTTTTTTTTAGGAGGAGTGAGTCTTTCATAGTGCCAGTAGAGTTAATAAATAGCTGCCGAATCCGAACAGTCATATATAGCTAATGACCTTCCAACGCTAGGCAAAATACCTTCCTTAGTCGTTCTAGGAATGGAAAGAGATTCATTAAGTGATCAGTTCATTAACAGAAGGGATGCACAAGAGACTCATTATTGTATGCTATAAGGACGGGTACCAACAGCTGCAACAGACGAGTACGGGACAAGCAGCAGTCGTGAATGGCATTCAAAACGTAGAAAGATCTACTCAGCCCTTCTTTTCCGGAACTCGGGACGGTAGAGTGAATGGCCGATAGCCATTCACGTAATACCAGTAATTTGCTGCAAAGCGACGTGGAGCTTATATAGTTAGGGAATTAACTTATTCTTTCGCCTGCTCGAAAGCCAGTTTTCGCAGGTCGTTCATGGTTCAAGTTTTTAGTACGCATACTATAGCACACCGCTCCAATGGAAGGTTGAAGTTCTGAAGTTATTGTTGTTCCTATAGTTCTAGGAAACAATCGGCACTTATTATATGTCATTCCAAGAATGTAGGCACATCAAACCTAAGGAAAGGTCCGAGTGAAACGACGAACGGTAGAGTGAATATGAGTATCATATTCACGCAATTATACTGGTAATAATTTGCTGCGAAGCGACGTAAGAGACCCATAGGGATAGGGACGGAGGGGCACCGACGTGGCTCTGACCTCTTTATACTCTTTCTACTTGGCTTAAGATCTGGGGTTAAGGTGAAAAGAACCTAAAAGCCTTAGAAAAGGCAGGAGTGCTCCTTGTATCCTTGGGGCCTCTTGCTCTGACCTAGAAAGCCTCGGGGGGCTGAAGAATTGAGCCTCCTTATCAGGGGGGCGTAAGGCTTTCGTAAGGCTTTCTTTCACTTCTCTTTTCCTGAGTTCGGAGAAATGAACTCATTGTAAACTGAAATTCCTGATCTTAGGCTGCCGGAGCTTATCCCTATCTCGAGGCTGGGACCGCAGGGAACTCAACTCAAGGCCTTGCTCGGCCCTACAAATATAGTAATTTCGGTCTCGAGCTACTTGAATGAAATAACTTCGTATTCTCTCTATATACGTAATACCATGATTCTTATATGAGACTGTTGCCGTGGAAGAGTGAATGGAAAGAGTGTTCTTTCTTCCCGAACTCAAACTCCGGAAGGAATAAGGGTATGAGGCATAGCTCCTGAACTTGCGTTAGAAAAGAAGAGGTTTCGAGCAGGTAAAGTGAATTCAATTCATATGACCCTGTACAGAGTCCTTTCTTAAAAAACAAAAACAGGCTTTCGAGCAAGCAGGTAAAGTGAAAGAATATGATCTTTCCCTCTCCCAGCTAGCACCAAGTCGTTCATGTATCCATGAACTCCCTCCAGTCGTGAATGGCTATGGGTGATACCATGCACTCTCCGGTCGAGCTACTTTATACCCTTAAGGCAAGAGTCCGAAAACGAAAATGAAAACATGGGTTTTGAGTTTTGCTTTGCTAGAGTCCGAAAACAAAAACAAAAACACTAGAAACTGATATATGCCCTGACACCCCTCCGAGCCGAGTGAATGGCTTTGGGCCGACTCGCAGTTAAGGTTCTGGAGACAAATATATAGTAAGGGCATTAAAAGAGTTATAAGTTAATTCCTTAAAGGCTTTGGTTGGGCCGACTCGCAGTTAAGGTTCTGGAGAGCCCGGACAAGCAAATATATAGTAAGGGCCTTCAAGAAATATATAGTAAGGGCCTTAAAAGAAGAATCGGACTCGGACAAAAAGACAAGACCAAGACAAGACGGGGCAAAAGATTGCCAACTTCAAGACATTTCCTTAGCGCCAACTTCAAGACATTTGCCTAGGGGAGGCAAAAAACAGAACAGTCAAATTCGTCGACCGGGTTTCCCACTTTTATCACTTTTTAGTCAAAAATTCCCGGGTTTCTTAAAAATTGGAAACTTTTTCATGACTCATAGAAGGGAATTTGCGTTTAGTGAAAAAAACCCGAGTTTCTTAAAAATTGGAAACTTTCCAATGATTTCTGTACTAAAAAGCAGTTTAGTGAAAAAAACCCGAGTTTCTTAAAAATTGGAAACTTTTTCATGACTCATAGAAGGGAATTTTAGTTGAGTCAAAAAACACGGGGTTTATCGATTTTGAGCCCATTTTGAGTCGACTCCTTAGGGAAATTGGAGTTGAGTCAAAAAACACCGGGTTGAGTACTTGATTTCAAAGTAAATTCAATGTAATGAGTGAGTGTTCATATAGATGGAGTGAGTGTTCGTTCATATAGATGTAGATGGAGTGAGTGTTCGTTCATATAGAGAGAATTCTTTTCATTCTTTTCATATAGTAAGTTATAAGTAAATTAAATTTCATACTATAATAAATTGTATACTGAATAGCTAGAATTTCTTTCTCTTTGCCCTAAAAGAAAATGAATATAAATAAATTATAGTAAGGGCGCTATTCAAAACGTAGAAAGATCTACTCGTTACACTCGGCCCTTAATCAGTCGAGCTATTGTAGAGGTATTTTATGTTATGCGAGTATAGAGGGGCGAAGAGCTGAGCCGACAGGCGAAGGATAGGGTATTGAATTGAACGTTCAAACAAGAGTCCTTTCCACTTTATCTTATGGCAAGGAGATAAATTGCCCCAAGAAGATAAATAGCCCCAAAGGCGTAGACTAATCAGCCTGTATATAATATAAGATAAGTACCTCGGCTACGCAGAGGCATATAAATAGCCAAAGGAGATAAATAGCCCAAAAGGCGTAGACTAATCCGCCTTACTATAATATAAAGACCTCAGCTATGCTGAGTAGAGAAATAGCCTTTGGGGCTATTTACGACTAATCCTCTATTTACGACTAAGTAGACTAACTGTATATAATATAAGATAAGTACCTCGGCTACGCAGAGGCATATAAATAGCCAAAGGGGCTATTTACGACTAAGCCTATTCATTTTACTTCGTTCCTATTCACAAATAAAGGAATAGCCCAGCCGCTCGGTGATGGGCTGGGCGGGGGTCCCCGACCCATAGATACCCATCACGAGCTACAATTTACTTTTATATAAAGAGCTAGAGAAAGAAAGAAAAGAACTATAATATCTCCCGTATGAATTTCACTTATATTACACCTGTATCAATCTCTTCTTTAGCTAGTGGCATCCCCGGAGTCTGAGTCCGTGTCTGTGGTAGCCGTTATCTCTTATAAGTAGATCAGTATACTGAATAGCTAGAATTTCTTTATAAATTCTGCGCTTTGCCCCTAATATAAAAGTAAATTATGGTCGCACCTAGCATCTAGAAGCTTTTAGCTGCAAGGAACATAGAGTAGATCTTTCATAGCTAGAATTTCTTTCTGAGAATTTAATTTTAGGCTATAATAAATAGACTTCGCTTACTATATATTTATTCGAGAAAAGCCTAAAATCAATATAAAGGAGATAAATTGCCCCAAGAAGATAAATAGCCCCTATTCTCTTCTACATATCTTTCACAATTGACTATATTTTTGGGGCTCTCGGAGCTATCTAAATATGCCTCAATACGCCTATAGATGCCTAAGGAGATAAATAGCCCCAAAGGCTATTTACGACTAAACTATAATCTAAGTTCCGCCTATCCTAATCTTTCTATGTGCATAATTCCGTTTATCTCTATAGACTTTTATATTATAAAAATGCATACCAATATCTTGCACTCCCCAATATATAGTAAGGTGTACCTGATATGTACGTTCTCTTTCCTAGCAGCTCTTTCCTGGTCTCCTTTCCTTTGCCTTTGCAGACGTAGGCTCAACCCCACGGAGCGGTGCCCCTTCTTTGATTTTAATAGCTCCTAGATAAAAGTCGTATACTATAGCTCCTAGAGAGGAGTAGGACACTGGTGCTACTGGGGCTACTAGAGTTCCTAGGGATACTGCTACTGTTACCACTGGGGCTGCTGCTACTGAGGACACTGGGCCGGACTTACAAAGTTACTGTTACTACGGTTGATCGGTCTTCGCCTTTTGAGTCAGCACCTACGCCTTTGGAGTTCTTACTAAGTACAGTACATACTTAACAGATAGAGACTTACATATACAACGTAGAAGATCAAAGATATTTATATACTTACATCTCGCGTACGCGCTACACGCGATAAATACTAGGCAGAAAAAAGCTAAACTCTAAGCAATCCGCTAACACGCGCGCGCTAGAAGCGGGGGCCACACTTCCCTTCACTCCCTCGTTCCCCCAGACTCTTTCTCCGGCCGGTCAGACTCCTGAACTCTTAGGCATAGGCTGCTGTTTGGCTGCTCTGTTGCTAAGGTCGGTGTAAGCCCCCTGCTCGCTCCCTAGTCGGTCGCTCGCTGTCCCCCACTCGAATCGCAGTTTTTGTTTTTTTCAGCGGTTCGAATTCCTTGGAGGAAGGATAATATATTGGTCTTGTGGTTACGCGCTCGGTCGCTCGCTATTAGGCCCTCAAAAAAGCGCGCAACTGGATTGGGCGCCTTTTGGGGCCCATTCACAGGTGCTGCTTGAAGGAGTAGTTAGTATTCTGCGGTTGACTCGGTCGTTCGGTCGCTTAGGCAATGGCTATTTTCATAGCTACTCAAGAGAGACTTCCCCGCGAAGGGTCTCGTAAGCAATCTACGCCCCGGTTACGCATTTCCTCATTTCCGCTACAGTAATCTGCAGCTACGGTCGCTACCCGTAAAAAAATCAGCACGTCACGAAACTTCGTACTTTGAAGGCGAAGTTGCGACGCGAGTCATTCAGTGAAATAAGGAAACACTTCTATGATCATCACTATACTTGTCACTTGATGCACTTTTTCAACATGAAAAAGTAGAAAAAGTCTCATTTTCAAAAGTCGCAAAAGTAGAGAAATTCGTTTCACTTGAAGCACTTTTTATATCACTTTGGAGCTCAGTTGTTGCTTTACAAAGTAGATAAATTCCTTGCTGCAAAAGTAGAGAAATTCGTAGACTCAAAAGTAGATAAATTAGGTGCTTTTGGAGTAGAGAAATTCGTAGACTCAAAAGTCTATCAATTCGGTGCTTCAACAGTAGAGAAAGTCGTAGAAGCCGTTGTTGCTTGAAAAGTCTCATCTTCTGTTGCTGCAAAAGTAGAGAAATTCGTAGATAAAGTCAATGCCTCTGAACCTCTCACTTCAGAATCTGTTGCTGCAAAAGTAGAGAAATTCGTTGCTGAAAAAGTCTCAGAATCTGGTACTGCACAAAGTAGAGAAATTAGGTGCTTCCACAGTAGATCAATTCGTATCATCAGTTGGGGCTTTCAAAGTTGGTGCTTTTGGAGTTGCTAAAGTAGACCACGTAGACTCAGTAAATGCTATGCTTGAAAAGTTGTTGCTAAATTCGTAGACTCAGTTGCTGCAAAAGTAGCTAAAGGAGAATCCTCTGGAGCTTTAAAAGTAGCTAAATTCGTAGACTCATATGGTGCTTGAAAAGTTGGGGCTAAAACAGCTCTTGTTGCTGTAGCTCCTGGTGCTAAAGTCGCTCTTGGGGCTAAATTCGTAGACTCATATGGTGCTTGAAAAGAGTTGTTCATAAAGTAGCTACTAAGGCTTCCGTTGTTTCTGGTAATGCTGCTTTTGATGCAGCTGGAGTTCCCATAGTAAATGCTTTCAAAGTTGCCTTTGGAGTTGCAGCGGGTGAGGCTTTCGAGTCCCCAACGTCGCTAGGGATGCTCCTGCTGAGTGAGGCTGTTGAGTCCAATGTACCTAGGGCTGCTGGTGAGGCTGTTGAGTCCAATGTCGCTAGGGCTGCTGTTAGAGTTCCTATAGTAGCTTTTGCAGTTGCTAAATTCGTAGAATAAAAAGTAGAATCAGTTGGGGCTGGTGCAGTTGCTGTTGATGTTGCAGTTCCTGCTTTTGAACTGGCACTTTGGGCTTTTGAGCTCTCACTTAGGGCGGCTCCCTTAGTTCCTACTGTTGCTGCTGTTAGAGTTCCTGCTAGTAGGGCTGGGTCTTCGGATGGGGGAGTTCCTAGGGTTGATGCCTTTGCAGTTCCTGGTCCTAGGTCTTCGGATGGTAGAGTTCCTAGTGTTGCTACAGTTCCTGGGGTCTTCGGCTTTAGCAGTTCCTAGGGATGCAGCTGCTTGAAAAGTAGCTCCTGGTGCTAAAGTAGCATCAGTCTCATCTTCTGTTGCTAAAGTAGCTAATAAAGTAGAAGAATATTCTGTTGCTAAATATATATTCGTAGACTCCGTTGTTGCTTCAGCAGTAGATAAATTCGTTGCTAGGGTTGATTTGATTATGTTGCAGTTGCTTCTGTTGCTGCAGTTGCTTCTGTTGCTAAAGTAGACTCATATGGTGCTGTTGCTCCTGTTCCTGAATCTGTAGCTCCTGTTCCTAAAGTAGACTCATATGGTGCTTTCGAAGTTGGTGACTTAAATGTTCCTAAAGTAGACTCATATGGTGCTGTAGCTCCTGGGGCTGCTGGTGCAGTTGTTCCTAAAGTAGAATCTTCTGTTGCTTTTTTAGTTGCTAAAGTAGAATCCTCCGTTGCTGCAAAAGTAGATCAATTCGTTGCTTTTGAAGGTGATACTGTTGCTCCTTTAGTTGCTTACGTTGCTCCTGCTGTTGAAGTAGCTATTGGTGCTGCTACTGTTGCTCGTAGGGCTCCCGCTCTTCCTGGGAGTATAGAGAAAGCTAGTAGGGCTCCCGCTCTTGCAGTTACTGGTACTAGGGATGCTACTGTTCCTGTTGGGGCTCCTTTAGTAGTTGCAGCTGGTGATGCCTTGGCAGTTCCAGTTCCTAGGGTTGATGCCTTTGCAGTTCCCGTTCCTAGGGTTGCTACTGTTGCTGTTGGGGCTGCTTTAGTTCCTAGTGTTCCTGTTTACGAGTTGGTTGCTAGTGCTACTGCTTTTGAGTTTAGGCGTTAGCTCCTCGGCTGTTGAGTCGGGCGCAAGAAAGCATTCCTTAGGGTCTTCGGCTTCTGAGTAGGGCACAAGGAGGGCTTCGGCTTCTGAGTCAGCACCTTCGGCTTTTGAGTTTAGGCTTTCCAGTAAGTAGCCTTTTGAGTTTAGGCGTTCCTCCACTTTTGAGTTCTTAGTACATTACATACTTAACAGATAGAGGGGAACATATAGAGGGGCTGCAACTGTTGTAAGGGTTCTTAACCCTCCTTGTGTTTCCGTCCTTCGGTTTCAACTAGAGGACGGAAAGTAAGGACGGAATTTAAAGAAGAGTACAAATTAGGATCTAGGGCAAACTAGGTGGGCGAGTAATTACTAGTTTGGGGCCTCTGCCGCGCGAGAAAACTTAGGGTAGAGCTAGTCTTGGACCAAAGGACGGAGACCACTAAGAAAGAAAACCCGTCCTACGCCTTTGGGGCTCATTGGATTACCTCTACTCCGCCTTTGAGGCTTACCCGTACTAAATAGACTTTTCCCAAGGCAAGGGTTGTCCTTCCCCTTTGGGGCTTACCTGTACTACGCCTTATGGGCTCATTGGCTTACCCCTGTCCTCTGCCTAAGGCTTATACCTGTACTAAAGAGACTGTTGTCCTTGCCCCGGTTGTCCTTGCAACGGCCCTGGTTGGTTGTCCTTGCGTCGGTCCTGTACCCACCAAGGAGATAGGCAGGTAAAGGGACGAAAGAAAAGCGAGGATGGAATTGACCTAAGTACAAAGTAGGGGTCTTCGCCCAGATAGAGGATAGCCTTACAGCTCTCCTCCAGATAGAGGGGAGCCAGTCACGAGGGGTTACAGATAGAGGAGTGATACCTTCCTCGTCTTTCAACCGTACTTGGGTTGAAACCGTCCTTGGGTTGAAACTCTATGTACAAGGAGGAACAAATTCAGGAACTAAGGAAAGACTTCCATCATCATAATTAGACCTAGCAAAAGAAGCTGACTTAGTCGATCAAAAGAGCTAGAACAAAGGCGTAGAAAAGAGCTATACACTTAGGGAGGGCTCTCTTATATATAGAGAGATAGATAGATAGTTGCTGCTGCTATTGCAAAGAAAGTTATCAGACATACTAGTTGACATAGGGTGCTCCTCTTTATAGTCTACTCTTGCTACTGGGGAGACTAGAGTTCCTAGGGATCCTGCTACTGTCGCTACCCTAACTAAAGAGTAAGAGCTAAAGCGGCTCCTAAAGAGTCTGACAAGAGTAGAGTACACAATTTATGTATAGACACTTCATCGTACCCCTGACGCACGTACGCGCATGCAAGTGTATTAGTATACTTATAAGAGTACGCAGAACAGTCGCTCTTCTGCGAAGGATAGTCAATCCAAAGCAAAGGTTGCTACTGAGGAAAAGAGTTGCGAGCAACTCTGTTGCGAGCAGCTCACTCTACGAGTCGGTTGAATGCCATTAACTCCACTAGAGCATCCCTAGATTTGAATATTCCAATCCCGTTTCTATTCCTTTCCTTTCTTTTTTCCCGTGGAGATCGGGCGCTCTGAGCTGTAAGAGAGTTTCGCCCCCCTCGCCTTGCCGGCATTGGGCTCTTCCGTCCCGCACATTGGTTCCGAGGAAGGTTACTTGACTATTTTTGGTAGCCTTACTCTTAGCTAGACTCAGATGCTTTCACTCACGTGGAAGATTTATCAATATTCAAGGAAAGACGAATGTGTTAAGCATTGCGCTTAAGCTCTAAATTCGCCCGGATTCGATGTACTAGATCCATACGTCGAATGAAATTCACGAAGGTGATATCTCAGAGAGAATTTCTTCGACTCTAATAACCATTCAAATTCAAAAGATCGAATCGCTTCTCTTACCATTCAAATTGAAAGATCGAATCGAACTAGAGACAGCGACAGACGTCACTATATTATATATATATTGGAAGCATTCCCTTGTAGAGTGAAAAAGTTCTTTAGGTTCTTATCTTAGTAGTTGTCGGCGACCTTCCCTCCCGGATGCTCTTCTCATTCATTTGAAATCGTTGACCATCTTCCTATCTGAAAAAAAAAAGCATCAAAGATTCAATCCAGCCATAGGTTTCCCTAAGGCTACCTTGGAACGAAACGAAAGCAAAATACGGACATGAAAGACTCTTGCTTGGGAGATCTAACATAACAAACACAGCAAGGCCAATCAACAAACAAACCAAATACAAGAAGCCGCACACAAAAACGCGCTAAAACCTCCGATCATACCAGTGAGGTACGCCGACTAGAAGTTATTGAATTGAAATTTTTCTTTGCTCGCCTCGCTCGCTCCCGTAACTAGCTCTAGTAACTGCATCAGCCGCCGCATCATTTAGTTCAACAGCTTCACAAGAGCCGGTAAGCTCCTCCATATGGTTGCCTGAAGTGTTTGTTCTCCTTACTGTAGTTTGTTCCCCTCGCTAGTTTTCCCTTGATTGTACCTCTATAGTTTCAACCCTTCGAACTGTTTTCCTCTATCTGTAGTCCCGCCTGAAGCGTTCGAGTGGGCGTAAGGGATCGGAACGGAACGACTGGCAAGGAGTAAGAAAAGTAATACTTAAACCTAAGGGTGCATGCAAGGGAGTACTGCCCAGATGCAAGGTAACCGAAGACTGCCAAGGTGGAGGGTACATCAAATATAAGTAAGGGTACTGAACATATGCAAGGGTATCGATCTAAAGGCCATAAGCAAACCCAACAGATGCAAGGTCTAGCTCAACCAACAGGAACGAAGGTATCTATAGACATAGGAATGAATGTCTGCAAGGATATACCAAATGCAAGGAGAATAGATCTAAAGGACAGCTGGAAGGTATCCGAGATAAAGGACAGCTGTCAGGTCTCGATCGAAAGGGCACGGACAGCTACTAGGAGGTATGCTTTTAGGGTTGAAGTTGGGGCTGGGGCAGCAGCCGAAGTAAAGCAGTAACAGTAGCAGCATTGACTTTAGGAACAGTACCTGCAGCAGCATTGACTTTATATCCGGTCCGTTAGGGTCTTGCCCGACTCTGTTGCTTAAGTTGGATGGGCTTAAGTAGCTTCATAAATTCCCTGTCCCGATAGCTAACTTTCAATTCAACTGCTACTTAGTTAAAGAGTTGCGAGCAACAGAGTAGCGAGCAATAAAGACAGGAGTTATACATCTAGGCAGTAAAGACATACTTATACCCATCATCATTAGACTAAAAAAAGAAGCTATTTTACTTCTTTTAATAGGTAAGTTGTTGACTTAAAAGTTAATAAAATAAATCCAGCTCTAGTAAATACAGCTATAGAGTACAATGTTGCTCCTATACAGTATAGACTTACTATAGACTTACTACTACTGAGGCTACTACTGCTGCTGCTGCTATTGCTACATAGGCCAATGGTGCCACTTTAGAGTACTACACTGGGGCTAGTGATGCTACTGAGGCGTATATAATATAAGTTTCCTGCCTTAAAAGTCACTCCTCCTAGGGTTGCTACCTTTAGAGCTATCAATGATGCCTTTGAAGTTGCTCTTGTTACGGATGTTGATACTTAGCTCCGGGGCTTCTTAGTTGATACACTTAGGGTATTGGCCTTCTGAGTAGGGCTTCCCCTTTTGAGTTTCAATCAAGGTAATTAAGCACAACCTGCTCCTAAAGAGTCTTGCTCCTAAGCAGTTTTGCTCTTGCTCTAAGGAGTATGGCTAGAGTAGAGTACAAAATTTCTGTATATACTTCATCGGACGCGTGTACGCCTTACGCACAAAAGTGTAGATTGTATATTCATAAGAGGACGCAGAACAATTGCTCCTCTGCTCTGGATTCTATAAATACAAAGCTACGGTTCCTACTTAGTTACTATGTTGCGAGCAACAGAGTAGCGAGCAATACAAACAGGATTAACAAACTATGGAAGTAAAGACAGACTTCTACAATCAGAATTAGACTCAAAAAAAGAAGCTTACTTAGTCGCTCAAAAGGACTACCTAAAAGCCGCTAAAGGAAATACAGCTATACAGTAGACAATGCTGCTACGGCTACTGAGGCTACTACTACTACTGCCACAGAGGAAAATGCTGAAGCACCAACTCCAACAGTTGAAGACCTATCAACCCTAGTAACTGCCCCAGCCGCGTTATTACCAGTATAGTTGTCTACTTTAGCCCCACCTTTTCAAGGAACGGATGATTCTGAAGTGCGAGGTTCAAAAGCCCCTAATGGGTATACTTTTTAAAGGAACAAGTGAGTCTACTTTGTCACCAACTCCAACAGAAGCACCTTTCTTTACCAGCAGCCCCAGAAGCATTAGTAGCTCCAGAAGCATTAGTAGCTACCGAGCAACTTTTCAAGCCCGAACTGATTCTACTACTGTTGAAGCAGCCCCGGCCCCAGCTGAGTCTACTTTCTCCACTTTTGCATCAGCACCGACTGGGTATACTTTAGGAAGAACTGCCCCAGCCGCACCTGATTCTTCTACTGTCGAAGCAGCCCCATAGGATGAGACTTTAGGAACAACTGTACCAGCCCCAACGGATGATTCTACTTTAGTAGCAACTGCCCCAGCCGCAACTGAGTCTACTACTTTAGTAGCAACTTTTCAAGCAACAGAAGCATTAGTAGCTCCAGTAGGAACAACTTTGAAAGCCCCACCTGAGTCTACTTTATCAACGTGGTCTACAGAGATCAACTGTTGCACTGGGCCCTATAGGAGATCGAATTTGTTGCTTTTCTTTCTTTCTCTAGCTCTTTTTTCCGTTTCAATATAAATTCCGCACTTACTATAATATAAGTTCTAAAAATTTATTATAGTATGGAAGATAAGGAGTGGAAAGGACTCTTGTTTGAACGAGGGGTGGCCGGGACCCCGAAGTGAGTCTGATCCTTATCTACGATACTCAATGAATGCTAAACTGAAACTCTACTCAAATCAACATCCTTACGTGAATAGCGAACTTATATTATATAATAAATTATAGTATATATTATATACAGTGCAGATATTATAGTAAGTACGGTAGATCTTTCCCTTATAAAACAGTAGCACCCGCTAACCTCAATTGACTTTTATATTAGGCCTCTGCTACGCAATTGTAGACTATCCGACGACCAATTTACTATATTTTAGAACTTACTAAGGAGGGCACGCAACTATACTGGTAATAATCTGCTGCGGTGGGCCCCTTTCGTACCTCACACGGGCTGCTCCTCAGAAGCCTCTGCCGCTGCACTTCACTCTTGTCTGGTCGCTCATTTGGCCCTTGCACGAGCTAGTCGATCTCATTCACCTTCAAGAATCTACTTAGCCCAGAGTACATAAACCAAGGCAGGGAAAGCCCGGAGTACCAAGACCTTATAGGAATTGAACCGATGACATACCTCCATGATCTCTTGTATTCTTCACGCACCTTCCTGAATCCACTGAGCCCGGAAATTAGGAGTTCTTCTGCCTTTCTCTTGTCTCCGGGATTGAGAGAGTCCCACGTAGATCATAATTGTTCCCCGGGATTGAGAGAGTCCCACGTAGATCATAATTGTCGTGATGATTGTGATTCCCCTCACCGTTATCTATAATTATTCCCATGTCTTATGCCGTCACCTACACACACACTGATTGTCTGATTGTCCTCTGATTCACCCTCCTTGGTCGCTCATTGCTCCCCCGTCGTTATCACTCGGACCTCGTCCTTTGCCCTCATCTACTTGGTCCCGTCCTTTCCTACGCCCTCACTGATTGAGTCCCTTCCGACGCCTACGCCCTACAACCATTTTGTCCTATCCTCTCATGGAGCCCTTGCACCTTATGAGAAGAAGGGGAGCGAGCCGGAACGATAACTTAGCCCACTCTTAGGTAGGCAACTCTTGATCCATTGGTCCGGGGCTGGCTACTCTTGATCCGGCTACTCCTGATCCAGCAACTCATGATCCATTGGTCCGCTCATCCCGAGCTTACTGGTCTGATCCACCACACCTGAAGACCAAAAGCCCTTACCGACTGGTAGTCAATACAAACCTCAGCTCACCCTATCTTATCCAGCAGCCAGATCTTTCCCGAAAGCCCCAGAACGAGAGTTCGCTCTGTACCCCTAACCCCCTCCCACCTTTCCAGATCATGCCATCAGAGACTCTATTTGATTGGGCTTCCCCGAGAGGCTTGAACCCAGTTGTCCGACTCGCCGCGCTCCTATGATCCCTCTCTTGCTCACTGCCACGCACCTCCTCTACTCCCTTTAGCATTCCGCTTCGCGGAACTTGTATGCTCTCAGCCACCGTTTAGTTTCACTTCACATGCTCAGACATGCTCCGCTTCGCTTCTCGGGCCAGGCCACTCTTTCTCCCGTTCAGCCTCCCCGTTCTCCATATGATTTTTATAGAGGTAGGCCTCGTTCGTATATTCAGCGCTGTGCCAGTTGTCTGGTCGATTTTGATTCCCCCATCTCCGACTTCTGATCAGAGCAACCCTTCCTCTTGAGCTGAGCTGGGTAGGACTCAAGACTCGATCCCTAATAGTCTAGTCGGATCGCTCCACTACGCTGCTATGATTGTCGCCTATCCCGATTCCCTCCTCCGCACCTTCTCTTTGAATCTCTTTGCCACGTGTAGCTTCCAGAGTTCAAAGGTAGGCTTCGTATATTCCGCTTCCATTACCCTTTAAGGTCGGCTCGTTCCATTCTATTTAACTCGCTCGTGGAACTCGCTAAGCACGAGCTGCTAAGCACCAGCTGTCTAGTCCTTCCTCACCCGAATCCACTGAGCCCTCTTCCTTCTGAGACTGAGCCCGGACAGATCTCCTTCTCGCTGCTGGTCCTCATCTCCCCTATCTGATTGCTTTCCATTCTCAGCGACTCACCGAGTATGATCTTGCCGCTTAGTGGGATAATCTGACTACCGCCTGGGACGGAGCTCCGGTCTCTACTACCACCGCCTGGCACATTCCTTAGCCCCGTCACCTAATTTGCTTTGCAAAGATTTCGAGGAACGACCACAGGGAGCAACTCGAGCGTAAGCGAGAGCAACGAGTGATAACAGTATACGACGTCTCATTCGACAGAAAGAGGAACGACGGGACAATTAAGATAAGTAGGCACAAAACAAATTACATTACAAATCATTTGCCCCGGACTATAGGTTGGAAGTTGCTTCGACCTCAATTAATTGACTATATTATATAAAGAAGAGACTCGATCTCATTTTGCCCTCGCCAACCCACGGATACTAATTAGGAAAAGAAGATTCAATTTACTATACTAGACGGAAAGAACTCCGAGTAAACAAAGCAAAAGCCCATCTGACCGATCTAAAGCTGGATGAGAAGAGAGCCTATTGGCAGGCGGGCTTCAAGGATTTTTTTCTTAGTTAGAAAGATGAGTTACCTAGCTAGTGGAGCGAGGGGAGGTGCTTTGACACCATCTTCCACGATTCCCACATTGAGCTCTCTTTGCCTTACTTATTATGAATCGATATAAAAGAGAACCCGCCAGCTGGAAGAGGAATAGGATATAGGTGAGCCCGGGGAATATTGTTGAATAAAGACCCCTTCTAAAAAGCTCTTGGCCCACCCTTCACTCTGTTCACGGTTAGCCGGGAATGAGACTGGGAGTTCGATTTCCTTTATGACTTTCGCCTTGCACCTTACACTAAACTGAATCTCTTGCACGCGCGTATAAGAATACCTTGCTGGCTATTCCTTATTCTTGATAGCACAGGAAAGAGAGATTCCGGAATCTCTTGACTTCATAGCTACGCACCTTTCAAACATACTTTTCTTACTCCAAGAGCGAAAAGAACATCATATCATCGGTTATACTATCCTGGAGTAGTTAGAGTAGTACTTGCTAAAGCTAAAGGTTTTCTCCCGCTAAAAACAGTCTACTAGATAAGCCAAGTAAAGAAGTGCCAGATACAGATGAAATGGTTTTCTCTCCTTTTTAGAGAAGTAAATTCCTCCTCCCCCGAGGGGTACTTATATTTTTAAGCTTTAGAGAATCCAGGTCCAGCGGAAGACTAAGTAAGGTACGGTATAAAGTCCAATCAATCTCCTCCAACAGAGGGCTCTGACCTGACCACAGTCAATCAGTCTATTGTTCTGGTTCTATAGAGTCTAACCCCGAAAAGGGAAGACTCCTCGTTTTTAGCCTGGTCCAGGTGTGGCATATCTTTCCCATCTAGTAGCCCCGACAAGCAAGAGCAGTTACGTCTTTTGCTAAAGCCCTTACTAAATTACTAAACCACCAGGAACTAGTCTGGTTTGATATAAGCCTAGCTACCACGGAAAGCATAGTCAGAAGAGCTGAAAAGATAGCCATCTTACTCTCGGACCTTACCTTAATAAAGGAAGAACTTAAGCCTTTCTTAATAAGAAAATCAAACCCTAAGATGAGCTAACTTGGCTTGGTGCAGGAAATGGAATCACAGCAAGAAAGAAGGGTAGGGCATACCTTTTTTAGGATTTCTACCCTAAAATGACTGAACTGCCTTTCGAACTGAACTACCACGACTCTCGCTAACTGCATCGGATTCTGTGGATAAAAGAAGACTAGCTGAAAGAGCGGATTTGATTCCGAACCGCTACGCTTTCTTATATTAGTGTAGTGCGCTTAGCGCTTCCTGAACCAACTGAAGCAAGGAATATGAGGATCAGAGCGCTAGCATCCCTTGCTCTCGATCGATTGCTCACCACCGTCTGATCCGAACAAAAAAAAAGGAATAGAACTGGGGACACCTTTAGGTGTAAGCATGAAGTACGCCCGAGCAAGCAAAATTCTTTCTATGTAGTAATCGTGCTAGGCTATGCCCCTGAACCCTTTGGTATCCAGAAATAAAAGCAGAGGAAGAGAAAAAAAGGCCTATATCAAAAGTATAAACAACTTATACTTCTATCATAACACGGATCACGCTGTATATAGATTGGATGTATGTCTGAGCTATCTTCTTTCTACCATCTAGAGGGCAGTGATTTCCGGGGGGCAGGACACGAAGCCCCAACATGGTCTAGCACTACGATGGAAACTGGATGTCTGCCTTTGTGAGTACCTATCTTCTTATAGGAAATTGCTATTCAACAAAATAGAAGATTGCAAAGATTCAGCCTTAGTATTAGTATAAGTGGGTAGCGGCACTGGGTAGACGGTCTATCCCCCTTTAACTTAAGTAGTATTTCCAATTTACTCTCTGTCTCTAAAAAAACCGTAACACAGTCCAGGATAAGTGTGACCACGTATATATACTATATAGAAATAATGCCCCACACCCGTGGGTAATGCCCCCGTAACTTCGGGAGAAGGTTTCTGAACTCCTATCTATTCAATAAGAACCTGGCCTATCTTTTTTCGAGGACGCGAAAATCAAAATGATAGCGAACTAGAAAGATACTGACAGAAGCAAAATCCCAAAAATACTGAGAGAAGCTAAATCTCAAATCATAGACACCGGATAGAACGATCATACCAGAGAGATAACTTAAATCACCCCACCAGCATAGCACCAGAGAGCTATAAGACAGAACGCTCATCTCATTATTAAGATAACTTATATCACCATCATAGCTACAGGATAGAACGATCATACCAGATGATAGCTATCTTAGAGAACGCTAATTTCACCATCAGAGAGAGCACCCTATTACATACTGCCTCGCTCTTCTCTCTATCGTAGTTCTTTCTCGCAGAGTAAGGAATTTTCTTAAGTTTAAGCTTCAAATTCTATACTGGCGTAAAGGAAAAGAGTTTAATTTCGGCTATTACATCTATGGGTCAACGACTTTCTGGAGTCTCTTAAAGAGGGGATCGAAGCAAGGTCCAATCCCATTATTCTAAATTATTATAATACGATCATCTCACAGATTCAGAAGTGAGCAAGCCTTTCTCCAATGGATTCTAACAGCGCAGACTAGGCATCTTTATCTGATTTCAATTTCTATATTAGTAAAGCCCCTTGTTTCAAGGCTAGGGCTTACCCAGGAACATGGTTTCATTGTTATTGTTATTTAGCAGCATTGGCCGTAGAATCAAAGAAGGACGGTGACTGACCACTAGATCTGTCGATCGAGACCTTGGTCTTCCTGCAGTGCTATAGGCTTTGATCTCTCGACTTATTATTATATTAGGGGGGGCTTCGGGCTAAGGCCCTAGATCCTCCACTAAATCCTCCAACGGTGAGACTGAGTGTATTAAAGGATAAAAAGACTCCAGAGGTACTATAAGTAGAGGTCCCTCAATTCAACTATCTCAGAACACTTTTCTGGGTGACCAAGACATAGACTCAGATTCCTTTGTATCCGGGCGCTTACCTCGCTTGTTAGGGATCGATGCTTCGCCTCATCCGTGCTCCCCGTCGTTACCTCGGCCCTCTCCTGAGAACTTATATGTATGGCGAGCCTATCGGTTCCCCTAACAGTAATATCTCCCTCAATATTCAATTACGGTATTGCGAATTTATATTTATTTTAGGGAAGAGAACTACCATATCAGGTACACCCCGTATATATATTAAGTTCGTAATACTATAATTTGCTGGTCGCCGGGTCTTTCTGTGCAAGTCAGCTGAACACCTGATGAGTGGGTAGGTGGCTTAGGTGCACCT